>BMAO01036632.1:0-18504 GCA_019973975.1 Trichonephila clavata | reverse complement strand
ATCTGGTGTCGTCCTCTACACTTGGCCATGACTCAGAATTACGAGGTCCGTCACCAATAATTTTCGTGTTGCCTTATAGTTCGACTTTAATAAACAATCCCTTTTACTTGCAAAAACTGTCGAACCCTAAAGAATCTCTTCTTCGTGAAAGGAGCGTAGACACTGGAATTTTCATGAACCACCGGTTACAAATGTAACCTATAGGTTACCTTCACAAGGACCAATTTCTGTAGACAGAAGAATATAAATGAGTGGATTTCATAGTTTGAGTTTACATTGTAAGAGTGGGAATGCAAACCATGGTGCAATAGATCATCTGTAATTTAAACGCTGGTGGACAAAAAAGTGTTAGCAGTCACACCTTCCGGAACAATTTCCTCACCAGGGAGCATAAACTAAATATCGCAAATCTCAAATAGCACAGAAATGTTCCCACTGGAGCCTAAACATGTGGAAACATTTTGCCTAATTTAATGAGCCCAGTGTCGACATTAATGGATGCGATGACAGGGTGAAAACGTCACAATCTGTATGAAGTGATGGATCTTTCTTGTCTGCAGGATGCTACTGGAGCTAAAAGAGTAGAATTCTCATCTTCCAACTCATGGTACATCTAACATGGTACATGGTACACCCCCGCACTGCGGGGGGGGGGGGAGCCAAGGCTTCCATGGGCCCAAAGCCTGATTGACGCTCTTTATGTAGATTTTCTCAAAAATTCGCTTTCGATTTTTTAAAACCCAACTCTTAAGCGATTTTCCAATTGGCGATCTAACGTCATTCAAAATCAAAATTTTAACCCGCTCATTAGATATCTTTGATCCAATAACCAAATCAAAAAACATTTTGTTGATGTACTGTAATCCCGGTGACGAGAGATCCTTTTCTTGAGTGGTGTTTTTTCAAACCTAAATTAAGAACAGGTAAAATATAAGTCAGAGGGAGAATCGGGGATATAATGCTAGGAAGATAAAGAAATTCATCCCTTTTATTATTACAGTATACTTTACACTAGCTATTGAGAGAGAAAAAAAAGACATGATTTACTTTCTACCGAAGTAGAAGAGTAACTTATTGGCTTTAGTTCCCCCTCCCCCTCATATATTTCATTTTCATTTAGCGAAGTCGTAAATAACGTACATCTGTTACTCTTTTTTCACGTGAAATAGTATTTACGATACTTGGGAAAACCATAGAGAGCATTTAAATAATAATTTGGTCAGATTTATGAGTGTTCAACCAAATAAAGCATAATGAGAAACTTTTCCACAGAATTGCTTTATATAGAACAGACATCTGTATTTTTTATATTCAATGCACTTAAATTTAGGGTGTATTCCTTTTCTTTTAAACATTTCCATCTCTCTTCTCGCTTTCATTATTATTTTTTTATCGGAATTAAATTTCTGGTTCAAAAAAGGGTATTTTTGTCAACAAGACAAGAAGAAACGCGGCTCTAAAATGAGTGGAGTTAAAAAAACTTTGAATATTCTCAAAAACGAAAAATTGAAAGGAAAAGGAGTATAATAATGCAGATGTGCAAAATTAGATACAATTTTAATATCTGCAAGTGCATAATCTTGTGCAAGTACTAGTCACTGTTATGCTAGTGAAACCTGATTAACAAATCAAGGAAATGAAAATAATTCAAAAAAAAAAACACAATTCGGACACTTCAGCTAATAAGGACACTCTATCAAAAGAAAAGGAGTCGTAAAGAATAAGGTAAGCGATATCTTTTTCTTTCGCAAGAATTTGAAAACGAAAATTATTTTACAGTTTTCGTGTCTTTCTTAATGTTTTGTTTTTTTTTTATTTAAGTTACCAGGTTATCTTTCGACTGTTTTAGAGAGATTTTCCATTTTTATTAATACCATAAATACTCTCTAATGTTAAAGGTTATTTACTTCGTTTATTCAGACTCTGGTTGATTTTGTATTCAGTTATAAGTTTAATGTTTAAATATTTTTAGGTGATGTGTATAGGTACATTATATTTGATTTTGTAATCCTTTGAAAGATCTGGCTTGGGGCCCAAAACCTGACCTTGCGAAGGGGGGCCTTATTTTCTGTTACACCACTGCAGCTATTAAATAGCTCATTATCCTTTTTGAGTAATTTTTATAGTTACTAAAACAGTGAACGCAGACTTTTTCTACTCGATTATTGTTGGTATCGCAACAAACCTGTTTTTATTTTAAAAAAACTATGGGAAAAAAAACCAGTTTACTTTTGTTATTTTCAATACTTGGAATGAACTAAATAAGAATATAACTTTAAAAAAAAATTTCAAATTCTGGTTTTTAATTTTTTTTTTGGTTTTGTACGCAGTAGTAGATAAACGCAGACTTTTTCTAGAAAGTATATATATATTATATATAAGATCTGGCTTGGGGCCCAAGTCCTGACCTTGCGAGGGGGCCCAATTATTTTCCGTTACGCCACTGATCTAACATCATTCTTTATACATTTAAATTACCGTAGTATATATTTGATGAGCATGTGCTGCCATTTGTGAATCTTCAACATACCACTGAACACTTTTATCAGGACTATGTATCATCTTATCACTCCCTAATTGTATCAGAACGATTCTCCGTAGACGTGACCTTGCTTTCTTCAGCATCAGCTCAATTCGATCGAGAAAAATCCAAGAAATTCAGGATAGAAAAGAATGAAAATTCCGGAAAATTCAGATGATCATCGGAGTGAACTTTGTACAACACTATATTATACTGATTTTCCTATTTCACAATTGCTTCTCAATATAAAAACTAGAATTAAACATTTAACTTGGAGCATATTTCTCTTATTGATATGTAACTTTTAGAGATACTATTATTGATATGTTGGTGCAGTGTTGTGAAGAAACACACATCAGCATTTTTCTGTATTTGAAGCATGCTATTGACAATTAAGTGTATATTAAAGTCACATTGTTGAGCAACTCGAGGGCTTTAGGGGACAGACCTCGTAATTTATACTATTTTACTAAGACAAAGGTAAGCAAGAGCATGACATATGAAGAACACAAAAGAGTAAAATCTAACTGAAACAAAACTGCACTTCAAAATAATTTGGGCGGCACATCAAGTCCCTTTTCCCATTTCTGCAAGCCCTATTACAGACAAAATAACGTTTGATAACTGTTCATACCACTACCTTGGTTGAAAAAGTTGGTGCAATTCGGGAAAAGTCTGTGTCTTTTACGGACATTCTTTGGAACTCAGTTTATTTATTTTTGAGATAAACATTTTCCCACACAAACATTTGAATTATGTTATATTTAATTTATAAATGATTTCCTTTGACTTCGTTCAATGACTTTTATTTCTTATCACATATAAAAAAAAAAAAATTAAAGTATTATGTCCACATTCCTAAGGTCAATACATTTTCCTCAGTTCTATATAACAAGATTGAAGATTTACTCATTACTTAATATTTTTATCTCTTTGAAGAAAATATCAATTTAAACATACTTAACTAAAGATTTCTTTAATTTTGTAAAGCTAATACAATTTTGCATTCTTTTGTCAAATTCTCAAATTTGCATTAACTTTTATGAAATAATATATACAGAACAAAGCTTAGTTAGATTTTTAGAATTAAAAGTTTATATTATTTTAATCTTAAACACATTAGCTAACAGTTATATAAAAAATGTATATACATATTAAACTCCTTAATACTTGACATATTATTTTCAGGTTGATTTCAAAAAAATTAAAATCTTCTATATGGAGGAACTTTCCGGATTTTTATTGCAATCTGTTCCAGATGTCAAAACAGCTATTAAAAAGGTGATTTCCTTAATTTTTTTTCTATGTTTTTTCTGCTTATTAATTTATCTACAGAATATAAATGAAATATTTAGCATACACTTATACACAAAGCAATATTTATGCTAATATTGAACCTATTTTTCAAATTACTATTACTAATAATATAGTACTTTATAAAAGAATAGAAGAAAATTCCCAATAAAGATCAAGACCCACCAAGATAATTCGGCTTCAATTTCGTAAAGAATCGAATATTTGTTACTTGAAATAACAATTTCTGATATTACACAAGCAACAGGAGTTAGGCTTCAAAATCGAATTAGATAAGGAGCGATAGATTTTATTTAAATTTATAAGAAATGACATAATGTTTAATAATTTAGTATATTTTGAATACAAAATGAGTTTTATTTACTTAGATGAATGATTAGAACATGATTTTTTCGGTCATTTGTTAAACATTTCAGTTTGAAAATGTCATGTGTACGTGAGTGTATATATAAATGACCCAAAATATATAAATACTTATAAACATAATCTGTAATAATTTAGCTATTATTAGTTTTGATAGAGTTTAATTAGTTAGGATAGAAAGTAATATTAGGTGCAAATTAACTATTTTTAACAAAAATGATTATATGATCAATATACGATCTTCTATGTCACTAAAAATCATTAGTGTGTTTGTGCGTGCACGTGAGTGTTTGTTCATTCAAATATATCTACCAATGACCAATGAAAGTAAAAGAAGATACCTAAATGTAAAAGAAGATAAACTCCGAGAAATCATTGAGAAATATCCTTATGTAACATAAAATGCATTGCAGATTTAACTTATAAAGTAAGAAAATGCATTTGATGCATAAGAAAAACTATCCTCTCCTAAAATCGGAAGTCTTTATACATCCATTTCAGCAAAATTTAGTTCATTTAGTGTTACCATTCAGTAGTTTAACTCTTTATCCAACATCTTTAGTTATTTAATATAAAATATAAAACGGTAATGATATCTATGAATGGTTTTTTTCCCTCAGGCTGTGAAACATTTTGAAGACGAATACGGAAATAAAGCAATGCGACTGCGCATAGACGAGATGCGATATGCTTTCGACATGTGGGAGAGTCGAATGCTCGATCTTGGTGGACTTCAAATGAAAAATGAAATGTCTGAAGATGGCAAGATTAATTTACATTGCGAACTCATCAAATATTTCTTTGGCTACTCAGACCACACCTTACCAGCCATTTATTTTGGATTAATCGAAAACTGTAACAAAGACGAACGTTATTATAAGTACGCTAAGATGTACAAAGAGTTTGAAAAAGTTATAACAGAAGCCTTAGAAGACGATGCAATTCTTTTAATTCCAACCCAACCAGAGTCACCACCTCATTATCTCATGACCATTCCCAAGTATCCCAGTTTAGGATACACAGCCATTTTCAATGCTCTGGGATTTCCATCAACCCAAGTGCCAGCTGGACTCAGCGATGGTGTGCCCATTGGAATTCAAGTGGTAAGCAGACGGTTTCAAGACCACCTAACGATCGCTGGAGGTGTCGAGTTGGACAAAGTTTTTGGAGGTTGGATAAGTCCATGTCCTATTTGTGTGTGACGCCAGAGGTTAAATAAACTTTAACATAAAGAAAACTTCTAAATAAATATTATGAGACTTTAATGTGTACAACATTTTAAACTAAAATGGCTAAATTGTTGGTCTTAACAATAAGGTAATCTGTCACTTATTCTGCGGGTAATATTAAATTTGACTAAAAACGCGGCTTGCAAGTCCAAGGTCTAATAGAAAATTAAAGATTATGGAATGAGCACACCATTTTAGGAAAAAAAAGGGAAACTTTTAGTGCACCTATATAATCTTTGCATGTATAGGAAGAAAGCGATTCATTCATTCATTTATCAAGAGATCTCCTGGACTATTAGACCTACTGACTTGAATTTTGGTTTGCATGTTCCTTTTTTTTAGAAGAGATCTGCTAATTATAAGTCTTGCAAAAATCGACTCTTTAGGTAATTCCTTGGGTTACGAAGCCATTATAGATTTAAAACCTTATTTTTGAGCTATTAGAACTACCAACTTTAAAATTGGAACGCATTTTTATTTTGTTGTTCAGATCCTCTATGAACAGGTTCCGCCAACATCGACTTCCAAGAAAAGTTATATAGGAGTGTATAGAATAAAAATCCAGTTTTTGATTTGAAATTTGTCAAGCATGTTTCTTATGTTGAAACGATGTGATCAATTCATTTAAACTTAAACTCTTCTAAATTAATCAATTGAATCATATTTATATTAAAATAAAAAGATAGGAGATATCAAAGTTCTTTTTATTTTTTATCTTCCTTCCCCTCTCCTTCTTTTCTTCATTTCAATCAGACACATCAAACTTAAACACTTATCCAAAGCTACTTTTTGGAAAATCTACAGAAAATTTATTTGCAAGCAACTCAATAATAATTTTTTAATAATCATAACAAAATAACTTATTGAGTATCTTATTAAACATCTAAATCCATTAACTATAACAATTTTTTCAAGTATGCTTTTGCAACGATTACGATTAATTTATCTTCACTATTTGGGTATTTGATTTTGTCACTATCCTACTATTTTTTTTATAAATCAATGCGCATTGTTGCATTAATAGTTCACTGGAAGTGCAGCATGTTCAAACTTTCCAAGAGCATCCCAATTTGTGTGGGGAAAAAGGTGTAACACAAGAAAAACCGAGACTGAGTGTGTAACTTCAAAAATGAGTGGAGTTGGCAACAACTGTTTTGGTGACGTCATCCCCCACAGCTCTTCTATCCATGTAGCCAGTTTCGTCTTAATCGATCACGCCAGTTGGGAGTACTGCGTCATTGAGTGAACACGTGCAAATGCATTATTACGGAAAGATAGTGAATCAAGTTTCCTGTGAAACGTAAGAAATCAGCCATCAAAACATTTCAAATTTAAACCGAGGCTTATTGAGATAAAACTTTGTCTAGTGTACATGTGTTTGAAGGGTATAAGGGGTTTTCAGGAGGAAGGGTTAGTGTGGAAGAGGATGAATCTGCTGGTCGCCCAAGGTCATCGATTACAGACCAAAATATAGCCAAAATTCATGATATGAGGGGATTCCTACTCACATCAGGGACAGACTGTTAATCAACACTACTACATTGAAGTACTAAAAAGACTTCGTGAAAAAATTAGGGGGAAAAAACGCCAGAATTGAGGAGTGATGGACACACTAAGACAATGATTCAGCTCACATGGTCTTATTTCTGAGTAGTTTCTGACAAGTAAATACGTTATTATGATGGGGAATCCTTCTTATTCACCTAATTTGCACCCCATAAGACTTTTTTATTTCTTACTGTAAAATCTTGCTGAAAGGGAACCAATTTTACCTCAGTTGAAGAGGTTCAAGAAAAACGGAAAATCTTCTAACCATGCTTCCAAAAACCTTGTTCCAGAACTGTTACCAGCAATGGCAGCACTGAATGCTGAAGTGAGTGAATGCTGAGGAGAACTGTTTTGAAGGTGATACTGTCACGGAGCACTGATACACAATGTACACAATGTACAATGTAAGTACAATGATTTATTTGACCAGTCTCTTTTTTTTTGTGCCACACCTCATATACACACATATCATACAAATTCCGTGAAAGAGAGTAACTTTTCATCTATTATATATATATCTCCCTTCGTAACACAAAGCTTCCTATCTCGGGTTCAAAATCTCTTAACTTTTCACATGCAAAGATATATTGGTTTCTTTAATTAGTTTCGGCCATGAAGCCAAGAATGTTCTTGTTGAAACTGTAGTTTTAATTTGGATCCTACTAAAAAGCACAAAAAGTTTGGAATTGTGTTGTTGTAACTTTTTCAACCCAATCGACAGTAACATCAGATTGAGACCCACCAAATTCATCATGGCAGGGGTCTAGTCATGCGCCTTTTAGCATCAGGCAGGTGACAGTACAATTTGGCTCGGTTCCTACCCAATTTTTAGGCAGGTGGTCAAGGACTCTCCACCTTCGTTAAAGCTTCCAAAAGAAATTCTAAACTAATTTTCTTAGTTTTCAAAAATATTATAAGGACGCCAAATCACTTTTTCCACACTTCTAAATCGAAGTAGTTTTAATTAAAACTCGTGCTACGGTGGCTAGCAATTTGAAATAAGACATAAATGTTTTCGAAGATCACCAATCAAAAAAGATCTGCATTTTGACATTTATTCTAAACATAAAGAATCGAACAGAACAACTCTTGTTGGCATTTGCAAAAAACTAAATAGTAATTGAAAAATAGTAATACAATTGTATGATTAACGTTTCCACCTGAAATTTAAAGTTTGTAATATGTAATTAAAAATAAATAAGTAATATATTTTCAACAACCTTTCTTCCCCTTCCGACAACCTCACGAGAGTATTTGCAACGCAACAAATACATATTTAGAGTGAGCCCATACCGCGAAAACACTATACATTTGCAAACGCCTATGCCATCTCCGGAATTCGAACCCAGGCACTACAGAACAACAGAGTCAGCCTTACAAACCATTATACCTAACGGATGAGCGGATCATCATAATGCGCCATAAGGCTTCACTGACATCATAATGCGTGTAAATTAGGAGAATGAAGTATTAGGTGTGTGTGTGTGTGTGTGTGTGTGTGTGTGTGTGTGTGTGTGTGTGTTGTGTGTGTGTGTGTGTGTGTGTGTGTGTGTGTGTGTGTGTGTGTGTGTGTGTGTGTGTGTGTGTGTGTGTGTGTGTGTTTGTGTGTGTGTGTGTGTGTTGTTGTGGTGTGTGTGTGTGTGTGATGTCGTAGGTCACTTGAAAGGCAAGATCGGTGTTCAATTGCTTACTAAAAGTCCTTCGACAGTATTTCTCTTAGTGCTTTAGAATGAAATTAATTCGAAGTTAACAAATGCAATATGCTTTTGTAGAGATTGTTGGGAGTTTTTATAAATGAATAATAGGATTGAATAGAAGGCCTACCTTGGAAGCTTAAAACTTTTAAGTTTATATGCTTCTCATGTAATCAAACTTTTGATGTAAATATACGCTGTTTCCGTAAATTAAAGAAAAATAAAAACTAAATATTGCGATTGTGAAATTTCTATATAGAAAGGAATAAAATAAATTTTAGTAAAAAAAAAAATTTATTAATCAATGCTTCACAATTTAAGCACAAAGGGGGGAAATGGCGTTCTTTCGATCTTGAAAATACACAAAATGCAAACAAACCAAAAACCAGTATCCAGAAAACCATATTATGTCAATATATGAATAGCTTCAAAATGAAGCATGATCGCCTGTAACTATTACTTGGTAATTTAGTGGTGTTTTGTGATAAAAATAGTGTGTAGCGGGTGTACTTTGGAACACCGAATCAACAGGCATTATTATAAAAACAAGTAACTTTAAAAAAATATTTTTAAGTCAATTCCTACTTTGTGAATGGTTGAATAGAAAGTATTTTATTCGATTGAAAATTTGAACAAGATACATATATATATATATATATATATAGCAGTAAATAATTCAAAAGAAGACTAATAAATCCCAAGAATCCTAAGATCAGACCGGAAGAACCAAGAACATGGAACCATGACAAACCAAAAAAGAGAAATGTAGCTAGAGGGGAAAACTATTATTTCTCGAGCTGTCACTGGTTTAGGACAGTGAAACAGGATTAAACAATGTTCGTGAGATCACAACCTTCTCCTGCAGCAGAAATTATTTCTACATAATAGCTCCCAGTATAAACTAAGGCAAAAGCCTAAAACCCACGTGGGTGAATATAACAGCAATAGAATAGAAATTGCAATATTAAATTACCATATATATATATATATATATATGGAGAGATAGGGAGAGAGTGAACTAATAGTAGGAATTAAGAAAAGAGCATGATTTGTCTTCTTTGTTGTAACAATGCACATCCGATTTGACTAGTTTGGCTAAAAACCCGGTTTTCGATGCCAACTTTTGTCATTTTTTATTTCAGCAGTTACATTATTATAACAAAACTTGATCGGATGAATAAAAAGTATTTTATTAACGACTGAAAATTTGAATAAGATAAAAAAAGAGAGAGAGAGAGAGAACTAATAGTAGGAATTGAAATAATCAATTTTATTTGATTCAATCAATTTACCATCAATCAAGATTATAAAACGAGGGAGCAATCAATTTAATTGAATATCTTAAATTCGTAAGACAAATAATAAAACACTTAACTGTGAATGTGATCCGATAGAAGAGCGCTCGTCAGATATCTCCTGTGGGTCAAATATTTCCAGTCTAAATCTTCTCCCTTTCACCAGGCTTCAGAAAGCTATTTCATTAATCTCACTTAAGGGGTCCGGCACATGAAATTTTGAAAAATGATCGATTTTGACTTTTTTATATTTTTGAAAAGTTTAAACATTTCTACTTAAAATGATATATGATATATGGAAATACAATAATTAGAAGTATTTTTATTTATTTTTTAAAAGGAAGCCACTTTCCTTGGCGCGTGACAGGTGCTCCTCTAAGAGCACCTTTCTTTCATCATGCTTAATTTTTCGATGACAGCGCGATTTGTTTTGTATACAACTAATATAACCTTTTTTTTACACATAAATAAAACGATTTTTCTTTGAAGAAAGGAAAAGACAACTCAACACAGTTATTTTTTTTCGTTTGGTTTGTTGTTAAATGGGATTATTCTTACTTGAACTTGCTAATTGTGAATTCTAACTTATTTATCCAGATTTTTTTTTCTGTTTAATCCACGTTTTACATTAAATTATTTATTAGTATTTTATTAGCGACAAAAACTATAGGGAGATCTAAAAAAATACTTAAAAAACTCAAAAATGTCGACGTTCAAAAAATGAATGCTCAAAATGTTCCAGCTATCACATCAGACAGCACAGAAACTGTTATTCAAAGTGCTTCAAAACAAAAACTTATTTCAAACAACAGTTTATATGAAGATATGGAAGGAAGTAATGAAAAAAATGTTTTAATAGAATTAAATTTATTGAATAGAGCTTTATTGAATTTTGCTATTTGTAAAAACTGTGGCCATTCTATCTCATTGGAGGCTTCTAAAAGAGATGGAATTGTGTATTACATGGAACTGTGTTGTAATTTTTGAGCAAAAAAGCATGATTTCCATACGCCAACTTAATTGAAGAATAAAAATAAACTTTTCCACTCAAATATCAGATTGGTATTTGCTTTCAGATCTATTGGAAGAGGTCGTTCAGCTGCAGAAACATTCTGTGAACTTATGAACTTGCCGTCTCCACCTGAAAAATTCCGTACTTATACAGAATTATTGTTCGACTCTTCTAAATTTACCTGTGAAAAATCAATGAGAAATTCTGTTGAGGAGGCAACACGAATTGAAGGTAGCCGCAGAATTGCTGTTGCCTTAAATGGTTCATGGCAGAAAAGAGGATACCAGTCCCTCAATGGTATTGTTACAGCTAAGAGTGTCAGTACTGGAAAAGTTATTGACTTTGAAGTGTTTTCAAGCATTGTCGGTGCAAAACTGCATTTAATTCTGTTCATGAACCATCATGTATTTCCAACTATAGTGGAACAAGTGGAGGCATGGAAGCGAAAGGTGTAACGGCGATATTCTAAAGATCCGAAGCTCGTTATGGCATTCGTTACACAAAATATTTGGGTGATGGAGATTCAAGAGGTTTTTCATCAATACTTGCCTTGAATCTCTATGACACTCAAGTGGAAAAATTAGAGTGTGTTGGGCATATCCAAAAGCGTATGGCCACTCATTTTTTGGATCTCAAAAGTAAAAACAGAGGGAAAAAATTAAGAGATGCGGAATCCTAAGTAGACGCAACCGACTCACCGACATTTTAATTTCCAAAATTCAGAGGTATTATGGTATGGCTATTAGAAAAATTATCAATGATCTATACAACATGAAAACTGCTGTTTGGGCTGTTTATTTCCATCTTTTATCTACAAATGACAGCCCTCAACATAGATTGTGTCCCTCGGGTACAAATTCATGGTGCAAGTTTCAAAAAGCAAAAACTGAATTTAACGAAAAGCATTATGATCATAAAAAGCATACCCATGTGCCATCTTCCCTCATGAATGAAATTAAGCCAATTTTTAGAGATTTAGCTGACCCTAGGTTATTAAAAAATGTCTACATGGAAAGTCTCCAAACCAGTTAATAATAGCATATGGTCAGTCATTCAAAAATCTACGTTTGTGAAATTAAAAACTCTAAAATTAGGGGTAAATATGGCAATTGCACAGTTCAATATGGGCCATGTAGCCAAATTAATCATTTTAAAACATTGTGGTATTGAATTAGGTTTTAATTGTGTGTCATGCTTTAAAAAATTAGATGCACGTGGGATTCGTGTAGCCCAACGAAAGCATTTTGAGATACAAAAAAAGGCTAGATTGCTAAAAATAATGAAAAAAGAAAATTAGAAGAGTCTTTTGTAAAAGCAGAGGGCAAAGAAAATGTTTCATATGCTTCAGGAAAGTATTAAAAAAAGTAAATCGTCAAAAATTACAAATTTTTACTTTAAAGCCTGTTTTCTCAAAATGCTATATTTTTCCCTTTATGTACCTTTTTCTCAGAAACTAATTAATGTAGGGTCCTCAAATTTTCAGTAAGTATATTTTCAACATGTTTACATATTTTAATGGAGGGAATAAGATATATCTTGCAAACTTTTTTAGATAACGTCTTTTTAAGCTAAATTTTAGGGGGGAGGAAATAGAACATTTTTTTAAAAAATTCATAATTATTTTAAATTTTAGTAAAAAGACAAAACCTTCCATTAAAGTCTTATTGATAGTGCATATAACCTACTGTAAAAATTTCATCTATGAGAAGCAAGTAGTTTCTGAGAAAAAGGTACATAAACTTACGTAATTTAACATGGGGCTCCTATGGAAGTGCCGGACCCCCTTAAATAACAGCGTTCTGTCTAACTCTAACCCTCATATTGCTAGGGTTAAAACAGCACTCAAATTAGCATAAAATCAAGTCCTCACGATGGGAGGTGGTTTTAAACTCAAACAATAGCTAAAGAAGCATTTTCCCAAGAGGATTACTGAAAGGACGCAAATATGACTCGTCACAAGTGTTTATCATTTCATAAACATAGTGGGCATCAAATTCCTTTAATTTTCCAAGGCATTTTGAAACCTTGAAGAGTTGCAGCGACAGGTGTAATAACACGTTTCCTTAGCGCATCTCAAACATACTCATTTGGGTTCAAATCCCGATAGCGTGTTGACCTGTTCATCGACACAACAATCTCATCACGAAAATACTGTCGACACTCGATAATTCGAAGTTGGAGGGACCAATGAAAAACTTCAAATTATCAAGAGGGTAAGAAAAATTCTCGAAATTTTTTTTCAAACATATAAATTTTAAACTATGTGAAAAAACAACAATTGTATATATGTATAAAATTACTTTAAAGAATTTTTAAAAGTACATATTATCCAGCATAAATATTATACAGAAGTTCAGAGTACTGTATTAAAAAAATACATTTATGTAGTGATTCTCGAACAGGGCTCTTTCACCCCCCACCAAATCTCTTCCATTCCTCATTGGAAATAAAATCGTTTCACACCTGTTTCTCTCAGATACTGTCCCCAACACCATTGGTTCTTCAAGGCATGGTCCAGTCCAGTCCATGCCCTATTTGGTGTCACATGCTATAAGTCACATAGATGAGCCATAAATCATTGTGTCAGTCACACGCAAAATACACAATCCTGCGCATCTCTTCTTCGCAGTAGCGGATCATTATTTCTGAACACATGTGTAGTGAGGCCACGTGTTAAACGAAAGATATGGACGGCTTACAACAGGTGAGGCCGGTCTATTGTCCACTTCAAGGAAAGCAATAACAGTGTCTTTCCACCTGAGGAACACGAAGGGGTAGCAGACAGATTGTCATCGAAGTGGCTACGTTACAGGGCAGATATACAGAGACAATGCAACACAAAACATGTAAGTTCCAATTTGTTTGCTACGGGACTTTCGATAGTAAGTGTTCGAATCATCGAGAGTTTTACAAAATTACTTCGAATTATTGCGTGTTGTAATCTGGCCAACCACAGATTTTACTCCGAAATATTGAGTGTACCAAAACGTATTGTTTCCGTTCGAAATATCAAGAATTTTTCTAGAGGGACTGAGCATATACTTCGAATGAACGAGACGTCCGTATTATAGAAGGTTTGAATTAGTGAGTATTAGTGAGTGAATTAGTGACTGTAGTGCTCTATTATCCTAGCTCTCTGTGGTATGTGTCATTATCGTTTTATGGGATGGAGTCGCGCATTGCATCTACGTAAGGACAAATAATTGGATGAAGAGAACGTGGTATCTATATAACTGAGCTCATACAGTGAAAATCGCTTAACACCAAACTGAAGGGACTGAAATTTTTCTCCGTTTTAAAAGAATTTCATGTTGAAAGATATTTAAAAAAAAAAAACCATACGTCAACAAAATTAAGTTTATTTTATTTACATTGATATGTATATATGCAGATATTTAATAAAAATCAATGAAACAGAAACACTCACAAGAACATAAAGAAATTTAATACGAAATCTTTTTGAAAAACAAAACATTTATTGGGTTTTGGAAAAAACATTTATTGGGTTTGGGATATTTTTCTTTTCATTACTCGTTTTAGCATCCAGTTCTCAACAAATTCGTCCGTTTTGTTGTTCATTTCACTATTGGAGAATATGCGTCTAAATAACTGAGCATACTTTTCATGACGGTACTCACTTCGGATGACGTGGGAACAGAAGCTACATTATTTATTTTATTTTCACCGTCAGAATCTATCAATGATACTTTTGAGCTATGAACTAACTCCAAAATGTGTTTGTCTGCCATAATTGGGGTTGTATACACATTATCATCATCTACTGCAACGAATTCTTCACACCATTCTTAAATCTCGCCTGCGCGGTTGGTGTTTTCTGTATTTTCTTCTTTCCCCAAAGAGGATATTTTTCGTGTTAAGCGATTTTTGTTTCATGTTAAGAGAACAATGCATGAGAAAACTTAGTAGTTTGTCGGAACCGTTGTATTATATCATTTTAACCGATATTTCGTGTTAAGCGTTTTCGAGTTTAACGTATTTTACTGTGCGAGCGTGACCTATTTGGCACCGCTCCTTCACTGTCTTGCCTACCTAAGGGTGGGGGGAGGAAGCAAAGCATCACCAACAACTTCCATAATAACTATTATTTTATTACTATTCAAACACACTTACTCAATCACAAGTGAAACTACAAAAAGAGACCCTAGGAGTGATATATAAAGAAAGCAATCTATTCTACGTGAACAACTCTATGTAAATTCGTCTAAGTGAAATAGACAAAGTGAACAAGCGTAAGTGATCTATTTAACTAAATCTGATTCAATCTATCTTTAGATCCTTAATCCAACAATTTATTATCTTAGCAACTCCTTCCTTTACTCGCGCTATATTTATGAAATAGTCAAAGAAATATTCTAATAGTCTCACCTACTTATCACCGCAACAGCTCTCCTGCTCCTTCTATCTTATATTTAGAAAACCTAGACTTTAAATAGTCAAACTAATTTAAATATCAGGATTTCTTCTTGAGAGGCTGTGAATTAACGCGAATGCTAGCCCAAAGTTTCCCCAAGAGGATCAGTGATTAAGGACGAGTATAGATCCATCACAACTGCATGTGGGATTGTGCTTCTGATGCGACGTTATTTTACTTCTTAACCCACAATCATTTATTTCGCATAATTCTTAATTTAAGATTAATATTTCCGATTCATCTCTTCCGCATTATTATTAATTTAAGATTAAATTCAATGAAAATTGAAAATACATTTGTTAACTTAAAGAAATCATATTTATTAACCAATTAATTTTGATACTAAATAAAATACAGAAATTAACCACTTATGTAAAAGATGAAGGTCAAGATACGGAGTCTCCAGGGCTTCAAACGAGCCCTTTCGTCTCGAACCTAAAGTCTATCTAAAATTTTGTGGGAGAGAAAAACTTCAAAATCTGCCTGATTTTCGAGTGCGGCCCCTTATAAACTCCACCGCATCACACCAATGTCATTGTACAAACTCTTTCTTCTAATTTTTTAAACTGCTAATTGGCGGAGACTTAACGCGGAGTAGTACACTTAACATACTTTATGGGTCTAACGACCCTGGGTGCACTTGACGCACCCTACTTTAAGAAATTTGTTGACATCCAATCAACGGGGGGGGGGTAAAATCATTAAATACAAGGGGTCGTTTTTTCTGTGCTTGAGACCGTATCACTTCATACAGTATATAAGTAAGTATGATCATCTAAAAAATACCATACGCGGCACATGCAATGGACCAACAAATCTGTATCGCTCATGAATATGACTGGAATAATAGTGGACTGCCAGATCAACATTCTTCTCTCTCTCTCTTTGTGTCACTTTTCAAATAAAATATGCACTCATTTCTTACAGAGCAGACTTCATTCACATGACACAAAATTACTTATGCGTGTACCCAATGAAACCTTTCATTTCAGACATAATGTGAGGGTACATTCCAGTGGCGTAAAGGACAACATTCCCTCCTTACAAGGTCATCTTTGGGGCCCCTACAACCCTGCCCCTAATCGATGCGGGGGTGTACGTTACGCCAGTGTACACTCATGCTAAACATCTTGCATACATTCCCTTCGTGAAACCTCCTTCGCAATTTATCTGGATTCCACCTTCTATTCGCTGCTGCGAGAGAATCGTAGGTGAAGTGGTATATAAAGCGGTTCGTTAGTTATAGCGATCACGTGCTACACTTGTAGCTCTAAATCATAGGTTCTAAATTATTTTTGAACGGACACCCTCTTTTCTAGTAAATATTTGATATCGCCCCTTCCACTCCAGAGAAATAAGAGTGTAAATATACATGATGTAACAAGAGTTAAATTTTAAATAATATTATTTCTAAAATATATATTTTTAATTTAATTTTTTCAAGCCCCAGTTTTTTTTACTTGCGAATCTGAAATAGCTACCGCCCAAATATATTTAAATGTGTAATATTATATATTTTACTCATAGATGGGACATTGCTGGAATTGAAACGCGCTTCTAAATTTCTTCTTTGTTGAAAAGAGTGGAATTAAAGTTTTAGCTTACCTGTTATAAAGACAGGCAGGGGTTTTGATGATACGAGTAATTCATAATAAACTATTGCTTTCAGAATAAGTGTAAATTGACAGTTTCTGCTTTAAAGAATCACACCTTAATTCCTAGCTAAGATACTTAATTATGTTCTTGGATAATATATGTAATGAAATGCAGTGGATGTGAAACATTTTCCCTACTATTCACAGACAAAGACAACATGTACACTACAAAAATTAAAATTTACTATATCATTAAATTTAATCTAGGTCTGAATGTAATGTAATTTTTAAGTTTTTCACACGTCCACTTCCGAACTACTGAAATATGTGAATTTTCGTCGTGATATAGAAATAATTTAAATACATACAATCAACATAAGTAAACAGTATTAAAGTTTACTTTTGTTAGTAATACTCAGCGTATTTTTTTAGTCTTTTTTAGACTATATTTGGTTAATTCCCAAGCCCCTCCATGCCATCTCAACGCCCCCTAATTTCTCTGGGTCTTTTACTGCCCCCTGAAAGCCTCAAACGCCCAAGTTGAGAACCTATGCTCTAAATCTACCTCAATTGGCCTTTCTGAAGGCTGATATCGATCTAAAAATTCAGTCACAATCTATGCTTTATACAGAAAGGTTTACTTTCAACCATCTTGCTAGTAGTACGGATTCTGTCCTAATGACAAGCAATAGCAACTCTTCAGTAAAATGATGCCAAATTTCTAGGAAATAGCTTTCTCGAAATTTTGCCAATCAGTTTCTGCTTGCCTATTTTCGAACTCGGACTTAGTGATGTTAAAAATCGTTTTGACTAATTGTAATATCAAATAATAAACTGATATTCCGATACAGCGTGACTTTTAAAAGTACTGCAGGATAACTATTAAAATTTTCTTATTTTTTTCTTAAATTTTGGAAATCAATGCATTTGTCAGTTCTTTTGTGCTTTAAATGTATTACTTAAAAAAAAAAGTTGGTCACTTTTTTTGTCAGTTGAATTTCACCCGATGTAATATTGTGATTTCCATAAGCAAGTTAATTTTCTCAAATTTATAAAACTACTTTTCTGGATTTAATAATTAAAAAAAGCATTCAAAAAATAGCAATTTTTTAGAATTAATTTTTTTATTTCTTCTGTTTTTTTGTGAGTAGGAGAATTGTAAGATATCTTTAATAATCCTACTTTTGATGTGCTCTTGAATTTCAAATATAAAAAGATTCACAAGAAAGAATTTTTAATATTATATCATTAGAAAGTTTAGAAAAGCAATTCGATTTATAAAAAAAAATCATGTGCACAAAATGTCGTTAACGTTTGAAAATTCAATAATTATCGGAATAATGCAGGAAGAGAGGTAAAATTGACAAACACAAAGTTTAAAATAACTTGGGGTTTTATTGAAGCCAAAAAAAAGTACAAAAATAGGCAGTCAATGGCGTTTATGTGATAACAAAGCAATAATTAGCATAACAATTTTTTTAGCAATTAGTTTGTTCTTTAT
>BMAO01036631.1:0-23591 GCA_019973975.1 Trichonephila clavata | reverse complement strand
GGAAAAAAGAAAAAAAATGAAAAGAGGAGTTTTATACTTTTTATGGACATTAAAATATTTTTTAATTTGAAATTTTTCTACTTAACACACTTTTAATCGTTTGACCTGATCTTTGAGACGGAATCTAATATAACGATACGGGACTCATCCGAGGCCCCGTAGTGGCCGCGGTAACCAAGTGTCTAGGCATCGGATCATGACTAGCGTGTCATGAGTTCGATCCCGTACCACTTAGACCCGCCGTGTAGGGGCACGATGCACGTTAAACCTGTCGAGAGCTTAAACCTGTCGTCATCCCGTTGGAGTGGTGTGGGTAGTTAGGAGAGGGGTCCCAGTTCAGGTGTCATCCACGTCACTTGACCATGGTTCAAAATTACGCGGACCGTCCCTAAAAGCCCTCGTGTAGCTGAACAGTGGGATGTTAATATTCACTCATTCATCCGAGGCGCGTAAACGGAGAGAATAATACACTTCAGACAGTTTAATAAAAATTCATTGAAGAGCAAGACTAATTCCAGCAGCCGCGTAATTCCGAATCCAAATATCAAACTCAAGGATAAATTCAACGATGAATAAATGATAGTTAAAAAACTAAAAAACACGCTTTTATTGTAATTCGAACTAAAAATGAAAAATAAATTATAGTTTGAAAAAAACTAAAAACACGCTTTTATACTGAATTGAACTAAAAAGTAAAAAAAATAATTCTTAATAAAGAATAAAATGATTAACGAGGAAATGAATGTCATTGGGTGTAAAAGCGTGAGGAGTTCTATAAAAGTATCATTGTTATAATTTCTAACTTCTATCCGAAAAGCTGAATTAGTCTAAAAATGTAGTGCAAAGCACTCCACGCTTTTACCCCAACGACAGACATTTTCTCGTTATAATCATTTATTCTTTATTAAAAATTATTTTTTTACTTTTTAGTTCAATTCAGTATAAAAGCGTGTTTTTTAGTTTTTTTCAAACTATAATTTATTTTACTTTTTAGTTCGAATCAGTATAAAAGCGTGTTCTTTAGTTTTTTTAAACTATAATTTTGTATGAAGAAGTTTGTGTGGAGGAGTTTCAGCGCGGGCCAATCTCCAAAACAAACAAAATAACAATAAAGAAAAGAAAAAAAAACTGGACAATACTAACAGAGATGAGATTTAAGGTTAAACCAGGCAAGATTCACATCAAATGTTGAAAATTTGATATTGTAGTGCTAGAGTTTCATCCTCCAATTAAAATAATTTGTTTGTCGTTTAGTTAGTTAATTTAACATTTTTTATTAGTTAACTCAAATTTAATTAATTAACATGTGCTTTTTAAATTTTAAAACACTATACTTCTTTAGAGTTAGAAATTTAATTCTTTAAAGTAGGGGCAGAGTACCAGCTGTCAAGAAGACATTTAAGTTAATAAATTTGCAAGAAAACAAACAATATTAGTTAAGCAGGGGGTCTACCTTAAACCGGAAACATGGCAAGGGGTCTATGAGACTAAAAGGCTTGGGAACCTCTGCTCTAAAGCATAAGTAAATAATCCTACCGGCTTACTACAAAGCGGAATATTTATGCAAATACATATAATAAATAATCCTTGATATTTTTGAGAATGTTTAGCCTGTTTCTCTGAACACCCCTTTGACAACCTCATTGTTGTTGTGTCTCGCTAAGCAATCTACTTAAGAGGCATGTTCAGTGATGGACGAGCTTTGAGTATGAGCTTTTGAGCATATGTGAGATTTAGATGAAAAAAATCAGATAGGATACTTTCCAATGAACTTACGCAGAATTTATTAAGTAGTTTTAATGCACGTGTAGAAATATTTTCATGCATTTTTAGAGGGCCTACAAAATACATTTGAAAATTAAACTCTTAGGTGATAATGCCTCTGTGATAACACTGAAAGCTGCATTCCTAGGAAAGCAGCATGGTTTTTTTGTAGAATCTTACGAATATATTTACAAAATATATTTTACATTATGTATTTGAGAAAACCGCTCTTTATACAGATAATACGGAACTCATCAATTTCTTCCTACAAGAAATAAAATTTAATACATTAAATTTTATTTTAGGACTTTAAACAGCAGAACACATCGAAAAATTGCTAATAATATTAATAATAGTACAATGTTTTTGCATATTTCTTTTTTCCTTAGGAGACATTGAACCAGCTGGTTATTGATTCTTTGAATTTATTTTAATTTGCATCGCACTGAGAAACAGCATAAGGGCTTTTGGTAACTCCTTAGCATTACCTATTTGATTTGCAGATTACCTGCTTTGTGTTCGTTTACAACCGGGGTGGGCATTACGTCGATCGCGGTAATTGTATACAGAAATATTCAAGATTGGCTGACAATAAGCAGACTAATTCTTTTGCTGACTATAATTACGAGAACTAACTTTAGATGAAAATGTTTTATTTTTTAATGCATTTTGAATTGTTTGATAATTAGTGCATCATTAGATATTATTATATTTGGGCTATTATATTATGTGTGTATATTTTGCGTTTTCCCTTAAACGCGGTTTCAAAAAAGTGAATTTTTCATTTTACGATATTTTTTTTACGAAGGTAAGTACATATTCTGTATGTATTATAAAGTTATAATAAATATTGTTGACCTTTTCCTTACCTCATCACGCCTATGTCCTGGGCAGAGGGCGCACTCGTGAATTTTTCAAAGGGGACACGGAGTGGTGGTTCAGGGTCGAATATCTATCATTCTCCCACCTCCTCCAATACGCTGCCAAACATAATTTTTTTTCATTTTGTAGATTATCGGGAACAAAGAACAATGAGAAATAAATTATTAAATAAATAATTAGCATTAATTAATGAAAAAATTATTAATAACAAACACTTAATTTAATTTTACGTACTATATACATAGTATAAAAATCGATCGAAAAAAAATCATGAGCTATGGAGGAGGGTCGGGACTCGAGGACCCTCCGCCACTGATACTGGGTGACCGCAGCACCTTGAAAAATTTAGAAGTAACCCGTAGCTTGGAAAAGTCTACCCACCCCTAGTTTAAAATGTGGAATCATTTGCTGACTAAGAATTTTCCGCACTTTATCTAGGTCAGGGTGGCTAGCCTTTTGGGATGAGTGCCACTATTTGATAAAAAAAATAATAATTATACGGGCTTTTTCCAACTTTTCCAACAAACAAATATGGAAAATTGAAAAAAATTAATTCTTATAAGCTTATTACGGGATTTTTACGCAGATAGCACTTTTTTTACAGCAAGCCTATGTAGCCGGGAAATTTAAAAATATAATTATGACGAAAGTACAAACAAAGGTTTTGTTGTGTATAAACTTTTTACAAGTCAAAATAAAAATGAGTAAATTGAATCATTTAATTCAAAATAACTATTAAACGCTCAGTAATGTGGCTTTTGAATTACTATACTCCTTTTTACTAAATCCTCTGCATTAGGATTAGGTCTTACAAATGCTAACAAAATTAGGTTATTATAGGTGTCCATTAGCTAGTTCTGAGTGATATGTATTTTATTCTGTTCATTGCAGAACAAATTTATTCGCAAGCATTTTTTAATCTAAATATTGAGGTTTTTTGTCTGAGACAACCCCAATTCAATAAATTGTAGGGAAAAAATGCTTATTTCTTATCTTTTAAAATTTTTTTAAAGTTTTCAGTAAGTCTTTTCGTGTCACTGATACAACTCCTGTGGCACGCATGCCGCGGGTTGACTACCCCTGATCTAGGTAATGCATATTCCAAAATATAAAAATTGATTTTTCTTGGTAATTATTGCACATTAACATAGCGCATCGAAGCTATATGAGGGCTATTGGCGACAAACTTCGTAATTTTGAGCCTCACTCAATTGAACCCTCTTCTAATTTCCACACCATGTCAACGGGAGACCTCATCAGATTTAACGAGCATCAGCCTTTCTACACAGCAAGTCTTCATTGCACTGGTTCGGGAATCGATTAATCTGGCCACGAGTTCTTGACCACGACCTTAGCTATCGCGGTCGGGATTAATGGCTTTTAATACTCCTGTTAAGCGGATTAAAGTCTCGGCGTTCTATATATACATAAAAGGATTATTACTACATAATTTTTTAAGTCCATTTCCTAATCGCATTAGTTTCTTAGACTCTTAGTATGTCTTTTGTGGAATACATTGTTAAGAAGATAAAACTGCTCAGAATTTGAAAACATGTGGAGATCAGATGTTGATTTTAAGACCAGATTAGTTCGGCTTATGGAAGTTTCGGTTAGCATAATATTTGCTTTACAAACATGTTCTGAACACATGTTGAAAACTTAAACAAATATATATATATATATATATATATATATATATATGTGTGTGTGTGTGGTGTGTGTGTGTGTGTGTGTGCGTGTGTGTGTGTGTGTGTGTGTACAGTAGTGCACACAAAATTTTTTCAAGGGGTCCATGGTCCATGGTCGAAAGTCCCCCAACTCGTATCATACCTCTAGACAACACCAATTGATACTCCCGATGTTGTTAACAAAAAACAGTAAATAATCGATTATTGAATTAATAATTAGCATTAAATAATAAAATAAATTTTTAATTACAAGTAATTAATTAAATTTTACGTTATATATATGTAGGATTATTATCAATCGAAAAAAACTCAAGGGCTTTGTGGATGTCCAGACCCTTAGGACACCCCTTTTTGAGTGCGCACTCCTGCTGTATATATATATATATACTAGCTGGTACCCGCCCGCTTCGCTGGGTATTTCATGATGTTTTATAAATTTTTACTGCTTATATATATGTATAAATTATTGATATCTAAGTCCTAGCATTAAGAATTCGATTGTATTGAAAAATATACTTATACCTTTAACTGTCGCAAAAAAAAAAAAAAAGGACAGAACTCATCTAATTTGTATTTTCTAAAAATCTCTAAAATTGAAGTATAGAATGATATTTGCTCTTTCGTAACTCAAAAACCAAGTGGATTCCCTTAAAACCAATTTTCGGTGGATCTCTACTCCGTAAATTGAACATGCAAGTCACATTTCAAGTCTAAATCTAACAGGAAAAAAAACAAAAGTTTTACTATCAATATCCCCGTAATCCCGTTGAGAGCCGTTTTCCAAAATAACCGCTCTTAGCGGATTTCAACTCAACAAAAGAAAAATGCAAACCAAATTTCATCATTATAGTCCTTGTAGCTCGAAAAAAGTAATTTTTTTTGTCAATACGTCCCAGTAACCCCTGCACCCCCGCTAAGAACTTGATTTGCTTAAAATACATTCTTAGTGGATCTCTATTCAACAAAAGAAACATGGTTAACAAATTTCAAGTATATGGGTCTAACAATTAAAAACATTAATTTTTTTCTGTAACTCCTCTTGACCCCTCGCAAACATCCTTAAGGGTCAATTTTCGTTTCACTCTTTGTTAGAGGAACTCTATTCCATGAAAGGAACATGCCTACCAATTTTCAAGCAGGATGATCAAATAGTTTAAAAATGGAAATATTTATCGATTACGCCTCAAAAACTCCCGAAATTAAACTTGGTAGTTGATATTCGCAAAACCCATTTTGTAGCGGTTCTCTACTTTACGAAAGGAATCTGCTTATCAAATTTCAAGACTGTACGTCTAACAGTTAAAAAATGGGGATAATTGTCTATAACGCCACTTGAGCCCACGCAACGCCACTTCTGTGTCTGTTTTCACAAAACTCATTTTGTAGCGGATATTTACTCCAGGAAAGAAACTTACCTACCAATTTTCAAGCAGGTAGGTGAAGTAGTTTATAAACGGATATATTTATCTATTACGCCCCTTAATCCCCCACAACGCCACTTAGAAGTCTGTTTTTAAAAAACCTGTTTTGTAACTGATCATTATTCTACGAAAGGAATCTATTTATATCAAATTTAAAGACAGTGCGTCAAATAGTTTAAAAATTGAAATAATTATCTATAACGCCCCCTAAGCCCCTGCAACGCCACTTGGGGGTCGATTTTCACCAAACTCATTTTGTAGCGGATCTCTACTCTCTGAAAGGAATCTGCTTACCCAATTTCAAGATTGTACATCAAGTAGTTTAAACATGGAAGCGATTATTTGTAACGCCCCTTGCGTTTCGAATTTCGGGAAAAAAATCCGTTCTTAGCTGACGTCTACTCTATGAAAGGAACATGTCTACCAAATTTCAAGTCTGTAGGTTGAATAGTTCCGGAGATATCGTGATTAGTCTCAGTCATTCAGTCAGTCAGTCGCTCTCTTCTCCTTTATATATATAGATATATATATTAAAAACTGTAAGCAAAAATGAAACAATTATAAACAACAGGCATACAAAAATTGGAATTTATTTTTATATTTCTGAAAAAAATTTTTCTTATTTATGACTACAAATAAATACAAGTACTACATTTTTTACTGATAATTTCATACCTTTATTAAATTTTTTCGTTACTTTAAAATTTATTAATTTTTGTTCAATATGGAATTTTTATTTTGAGTTTTTTGAAAATAATGATTTTGTAATGACGAAAAAAATGTCTTGTCGGAGATTTATTAAAAAAAAGTTATGTTGCTTTCACATTAAATTTTTGTTTTGTTTTGTTGTTTCATTCAAAAAAATAAAAGAAAAGAAAAGAAGCCTGAGTTTTAATCTAAACTTCATTAACCGAATTTTTATTTATGTTAAAAGATGTTACACACAAATTAAATTATTTTTATATAAAAAAAGGTTTAATTTTAATGTAATAAAATGATAGCTCTTAAATAAAAGCATTTAACAATTTTTTTCTGAACATAAAATTTAAAAACAAATATTATTTAAAAATTAGATTTATTTCATTATATATAAGTAACATCTTTTTAATTTTTTTAAATAAAATTATTGAAAATTATTTATGAATATTCAAACAATAATATTCCTTAAGATAATATTCGCAAAACCAGTGCCAAAAATATGGTATAAATTATTTTTATGGCAATCATTTTTTGAAATTATTTTATGCCATCGGAGTTATAAAAATAACTCGCTATATAAAAGTTATATTATAGCTTATAGTCCTACAACATTCATTATTTAAAAATATTTTTTTCAACATTCTCTTTTGGATGATCGATCGGAGAGTGAGTAAGTGAGAGAATATTAACGTCGCACTGATTAGCAACACGAGGGCTTTTTGCGACGGTCCGCGTAATTTTGAACCATGGTCAAGTGACGCGGACGACACCTGAACTGACACCCCCTCTCCTAACTACCACACCAACGGGAGGACGTTTGAGCTCTCGACAGATTTAACGTGCATCGCGTCCCTACAAGGCGGGTCTTTTGTGGTACTGGGATCGAACTCATGACACACTGGCCATGATCCGATACCTAGACCACTCGGCTACCGCGACCATGCTCGATCGGAAGATTATGCTCAAGTCAACTTGCGAAGAGGGTTTCAAATTGAACATGGCTTATCTAAAGGTTAATGTATTTAAATAATTCTATATATTTAAAAAATAAGTTATTTTTTTAAATAAATAATTTGATTGATTATCAAAACTGTTAAACCTATACAAATAAAATGAATATTCTAAATTTACTTAAATTGTACAATGAATTTATTTATTTTAACTTAGGTTTTTAAAAAAATAACAGTGGCCGCGGTGGCCGAGTGGTCTAGGCATCGGATCACGGCTAGCATGTCATGAGTTTGATGTCATGAGTAACACAAAAGATCCGCCTTGTAGGGGCGTGATGCACGTTAAACCTGTCGAGAGCTCAAACGTCCGCCCATTGGTGTAGTGTGGTAGTTAGGAGAGGTGGGTGCCAGCTAAGGTGTCGTCCGCGTCACTTGACCATGGTTCAAAATTACGCGGACCGTCGCCAAAAGCCCTCGTGTTGCTAATCAGTGCGACGTTTATGTTATCTCACTCTTAGAAAAATAACAAATTTAAATTTTTGCGTGCGTGCGAAGATGTGTACCTATCACGCATATGGTTATTCTACATCCTTACGTTAAGAAAATAAAATAAATAAATATAAATATTAGAGGAAACTAATTGCGTAAAAAATAAGTTTTCCTTATGTAACTTAATTATTTGTTTTTTAATTTCAAAACTTTTTCCTAAACTCAGGTATTTATTTCTATTGTATCATCTAAATCAGTGATACTAAAAGAGGTCCATATCGAACCCCAGGGGTTTTTGACGACCTGCAAGGGGTCCACACCACTAAAAAAATAATTGGGGTCCATGAGGTGTAAATGGGGGTCTATGATAGTGGCTCTCATTAAACCAGATCAAGCTTTTAATCTTTAAAAAAAATTGATCTGGTGGGAACCAGATTTTACCAATTTAACATTTACTAAATACAGTGAGGTTAATTTGTGTAGTTACTTGGTGACAGTGCAAATTTTATTCAGACAAGGCCCATTTCAGCGTTTCTTTCCAAAATTAAGCTAAAGAAGTACAACATTAGAAATCGAGAATTTTCACAATTTGTTAGAGATAGTCTGTCAGGACATTTTAACCTACGTTCAATATTCAAATGCCCTTACTCAGATTTTGAAACTAAGTTTGAGATTGCTTTTTTTATAGTAATACAGCAGTAAACAATGATTTCATATAGTCACTTTGAAAACAAAAATTTGTCATATTACAATAGGAACTGAATTGAATAGGTCCTAACGAAGATCTTAAAATAAAGTTTAGAAATGAATGTTAGCAATTTTGGCTTAAAAAAAAGACATACCTGATATTTGACACAAGCTATGGAATTTCAGGAAAAGTTTTTAATTGATTTTCCTACTTTTCCTAGTGAGAGGGAGCTTCACTGAATTTGCATATCTCAAAAAAAAAAAAAAAAAAACTGGGCACATACTAACAAAGGAGATTTGAGGTTAAACCTGACTAGATTGATATTAAATGTTGAAATTTTGCCATTGAAGCACCAGATTCATCCCTCTCATTAAAAGCATTTGTTTGTTGTTGAGTTAATTTATGCAATAGTTATTTTACGTACATTGTAATTCGATTTTAATTTTAATTCATTAACATGTGCTTCTAAGTTTCAAACGCTATACTTCATTATAGTTAGGAATTTAATTATTTTAAAGTAGTAGCACAACTGTCAAAAAGACTTTAAAGTTGAAAAATTTGCAACAATTTAATATAAGGTAAGCAGGGAAGTTTACCCGAAACTTAAAAACACAGCAAGGCGTCTATGAGACAAAAAAGTTTGGGAACCACTGATCTAAATGGTTAGTGTTTGTTATTACAAACAAATTAATTTAAAATGGTTGTGCTGTTTATTTTTCATCTAATTTTCAACAACTTAGGAAAATAATTCTTCTCGTATCCAGAATGCAATTTCTTAATTTTAATACATAGAGCTCTTAATCTTAAAAAGGTCATAAGATTCAAATTCTTACATCGCACTAGATGGCGCTAGGAGACTATTTTTTGTATACAGTTAAACATATTTCGTGTGCCTGATTTTTTCTCTCTCTCTCATATCTAATTGAATAAAAATCATCCTTATATATTAAAATGAAAAGATATTCAGGCGTAATTTCAGCTTCTTCGCAGAGATAAGATCGTTATTTCAGAGTTGAAAAAACAACAAACACAATATTTTTTTTGATTCTGACGATTGCAAAAATATTAGAACAGCAGTTTTTTGTTCATTTTGGGAAACATACTTTTACAAGAAAATAATCTAAACCGGTTTTATATAATCTATACCGGATTTTTTTCACCGTCAAAAAATCAGTGGCGGAGGGTCCTCGGGTCCGGACCCTCCTCCATAGCTCATGATTTTTTTTCGATCTGTTTTTATCCTATGTATATAGTATGTAAAATTTAATTAAGTATTTGTTCTTAATAATTTTTTCATTATTTATTTAATAATTTATTTCTCATTGTTCCTTGTTCCCGATAATCTACAAAATGAAAAAAAATTATGTTTGGCAGCGTATTGGAGTAGGTGGGAGAATGATAGATATTCGAACCTGAACCACCACTCCGTGTCCCCTTTGAAAAATTCACGAGTGCGCCCTCTGCCCAGGACATAGGTGTGATGAGGTAAGGAAAAGGTCAACAATATTTATTATAACTTTATAATACATACAGATTATGTACTTACCTTCGTAAATAAAATATCGTAAAATGAAAAATTCACTTTTTTGAAACCGCGTTTAAGGGAAAACGCAAAATACACACATAATAATAATAGCCCCAAATTTAATAATATCTAATGATGCACTAATTATCAAACAATTCAAAATGCTTTAAAAAATAAAACATTTTCATCTAAAGTTAGTTCTCGTAATTATAGTCAGTAAAATAATTAGTCTGCTTATTGTCAGCCAATCTTGAATATTTCTGTATTCAATTACCGCGATCGACGTAATGCCCACCCCGGTTGTAAACGAACACAAAGCAGGTAATCTGCAAATCAAATAGGTAATGCTAAGGAGTTACCAAAAGCCCTTATGCTGTTTCTCAGTGCGATGCAAATTAAAATAAATTCAAAGAATCAATAACCAGCTGGTTCAATGTCTCCTAAGGAAAAAAGAAATATGCAAAAACATTGTACTATTATTAATATTATTAGCAATTTTTCGATGTGTTCTGCTGTTTAAAGTCCTAAAATAAAATTTAATGTATTAAATTTTATTTCTTGTAGGAAGAAATTTGATGAGTTCCGTATTATCTGTATAAAGAGCGGTTTTCTCAAATACATAATGTAAAATATATTTTGTAAATATATTCGTAAGATTCTACAAAAAAACCATGCTGCTTTTCTAGGAATGCAGCCTTCAGTGTTATCACAGAGGCATTATCACCTAAGAGTTTAATTTTCAAATGTATTTTGTAGGCCCTCTAAAAATGCATGAAAATATTTCTACGCGTGCATTAAAACTACTTAATAAATTCTGCGTAAGTTCATTGGAAAGTATCCTATCTGAATTTTTTCATCTAAATCTCACATATGCTCAAAAGCTCATACTCACAGCTCGTCCATCACTGAACATGCCTCTTAAGTAGATTGCTTAGCGAGACACAACAACAATGAGGTTGTCAAAGGGGTGTTCAAGAGAAACAGGCTAAACATTCTCAAAAATATCAAGGGATTATTTTACTATATGTATTTGCATAAATATTCCGCTTTGTAGTAAGCCGGTAGGATTATTTACTTATGCTTTAGAGCAGAGGTTCCCAAACCTTTTAGTCTCATACACCCCTTGCCATGTTTTCCGGTTTAAGGTAGACCCCCTGCTTAACTAATATTGTTTTTTTTTTTGCAAATTTATCAACTTAAATGTCTTTTTGACAGCTGGTACTCTGCCCCTACTTTAAAGAATTAAATTTCTAACTCTAAAGAAGTATAGTGTTTAAAATTTTAAAAGCACATGTTAATTAATTAAATTTGAAGTTAACTAATAAAAAAATGTTAAATTAACTAACTAAACGACAAACAAATTATTTTAATTGGAGGGATGAAACTCTAGCACTACAATATCAAATTTTCAACATTTGATGTGAATCTTGCCTGGTTTAACCTTAAATCTCCTCCTCTGTTAGTATTGTCCAGTTTTTTTTTCTTTTCTTTATTGTTATTTTGTTTGTTTTGGAGATTGGCCCGCGCTGAAACTCCTCCACACAAACTTCTTCATACAAAATTATAGTTTAAAAAAACTAATGATCACGCTTTTATACTGATTCGAACTAAAAAGTAAAATAAATTATAGTTTGAAAAAAACTAAAAAACACGCTTTTATACTGAATTGAACTAAAAAGTAAAAAAATAATTCTTAATAGAGAATAAAATGATTATAACGAGAAAATGAATTTCATAAGGGGTAAAAGCGTGGAGTGCTTTGTACTACATTTTTACACTAATTCAGCTTTTCGGAATAGAAGTTAGAAATTATAACAATGATACTTTAATAGAACACCTCACGCTTTTACACCCAATGACATTCATTTTCTCGTTAATCATTTTATTCTTTATTAAGAATTGTTTTTTTACTTTTTAGTTCAATTCAGTATAAAAGCGTGTTTTTTAGTTTTTTTCAAACTATATAATTTATTTTTCATTTTTTAGTTCGAATTACAATAAAAGCGTGCTTTTTAGTTTTTTAAACTATCATTTATTCATCGTTGAATTTATCCTTGAATTTGATATTTGGATTCGGAATTACATAGCTGCTGGAATTAGTCTTGCTCTTCAATGAATTTTTTATTAAACTGTCTGAAGTGTATTTATTCTCTGCGTTTACGGGGCCTCGGATGAATGAGTGAATTTTAACATCCCACTGTTCAGCTACACGAGGCTTTTAGGGACGGTCCGCGTAATTTTGAACCATTGTCAAGTGACGCGGATGACACCTGAGCTGGGACCCCCTCTCCTAACTACCACACCACTCCACGGGAGGACGACAGGTTTGAGCTCTCGACAGGTTTAACGTGCATCGCGCCCCTACACGGCGGGTCTTCAGTGGTACTGGGATCGAACTCATGACACGCTAGCCACGATCCGATGCCTAGACCACTTGGTTACCGCGGCCACTACGGGGCCTCGGATGAGTCCCGTATCGTTATATTAGATTCCGTCTCAAAAGATCAGGTCAAACGATTAAAAGTGTGTTAAGTAGAAAAATTTCAAATTAAAAAATATTTTAATGTACCATAAAAAGTATAAAATTCCTCTTTTCATTTTTTTTTCTTCTTTTTTTCCCATTTTTATGCACTGCTATCCACTTCTGAGCTATGGTTCAAATTTCAAGTCTCTAACTCATCGGAAAATCACACAGTTTAAAATCAATTACAAAATTCCACCCGGACAGACATTCAAGAAAGAGAATGAAAAAAACATGGTAATATTAAGTGTCAATCGTATTATCCCCTTTTTAACGTATTGCTATAATCTTAATTCCTATCATCACTTCTAAGCGTATTGCTTCATGAAAATAAAAAATATTTAGTAGTCAGAACATATAAACGATTTTTTTTCTCATGCACGAGCCTTTTTTTTTTATTTTCATTTTCAGAAAAAATGTTTATTTTATGGTTTGAAATTCCTAACATACATCCACCCTTCACTTTCTCAGATACAGAACACTTTTTTGTTTGTTTTATTTCTATTATTCGTAAGTTTATTTTATACGTGCATATAATTAGCTTTAAATTCAAAACACTCGCTTTAGGGCTAGCTCTTTTAGCTCTTTTAGTCGCTAAATCTTTAATTTGTCGCCAAATCTGGAAATGATGTAGGAAACTAGTCACCATATCTGAAAATGGTATATGGAATTAGTCGCCAAATTTAAAAATGATATATGCAATAAGTCGCCAAATCTGGAAGTGGTATATGGAATTGTCACCAAATCTGATTATCCTTATTCCTGACGATCCTGAAAAGGTTAATTGAGCAAAATTATGAAATTATTGTATTGTCATCGGTCCTAGACAAGTGTGCGAAATTTCGAATGAATCCGATCTTTTTTAGTAGGTAGAAATCGAGTTCTAAGATTCCGTTACATGCAAGTGAAACTTATAAAAGCGTGTTAAAAATAATTCTTAATATAAGAATAAAATGATGAAGAGAAAATTAATGTCATTGGGGGGGGGTAAAAGCGTGGGGTGTTCTGTAAATATATCAACTGTTATAGTTTCTAACTTCTATTCCGAAATGCTGAGTTAGTGTAAAAATGTAGTACAAAGCACCCCACGCTTTTACCCCAATGACATTGATTTTCTCGTTCTTCCTTTTATTCTTATATTAAGAATTATTTTTTTACTTTTTAGTTCGAATCAGTATAAAAGAGTGTTCTTTAGTTTTTTTTTTTAAATTATAATTTATTTTTCATTTTTTAGTTCGATCTATAATAAAAGCGTGTTTTTTAGTTTTTTAAAATATCATTTATTCATTGTTGAATTTTTCCTTGAGTTTGATATTTGGAGCCGGAATTACGTGGCTAGTAGAAAAAGTTCGAATTGAAAAAAATTTAATGTACCATGTTTTCAAACGGACTAAAAAGTATAAAATTCTTCCTTTTCAATTTTTTTTTCCTTTTACACATTTTTATACATTGTTATCTACTTTTGAGCTCTGGTCCAAATTTCAAATCTGAAACTCATCGGAAAGTCACACCGTTTAATCCATTACAAAATTCTATCCGGACAGACATTCAAGAAAGCGAGTTAATAAATGCATGATAATATTAAGTGTCAATTGTATTATGCCCTTTTAAACATATTGCTATAATGTTAATTCGTATCATCATTTCTAAACGTATTGCTTTACAAAAATAAAAAATATTTAGCAGTTAGAAGATAAATTTTTTTTCCCCACATGCAAGAGCCTTTTTTTTATTTTCATTTTCAGAAAAATGTAAATTGGTTATAAATTGGTAACAACCACCCACCCTCCACTTTCTAACATAAAGAACACTTTTTTGTTTGTTTTATTTTTATCTACCGCAAGTGTATTTTACACTTGCATATAATTAGCTTTAAATTAAAAGCACTCGCTTTAGGGTTACACCTTATTATATTTTAGTCACTAAATCTGGAATTAGTCGTCAAATCTGGAAATGGTGTATCGAATTAGTCGCCAAATTTGAAAATTGTATATGCAATAAGTTGCCAATACTGGAAGTGATATGCGAAACTCTCGCCCTATCTGATTATCGTTATTCCTGACGATCCTGAAAGGACAATGGAATAAAATTATGAGATTATTGTATTGTCATCGGTCCTTGACAAGTGTACAAAATTTTGAATTAATCCAATCTTTTAAAGTGGGTAAAAATCGAGTTCTAAGATTCCGCTACATGCAAGTGAAACTTATAAAAGCATGTTAAAGAAATGAAAACTTCCTCACGATATTCCATAAGTCGGGACAAATAACAGGTTTGATTTTAAAGCAAAAATTTCTCGCATCCGCTTATAAACTTTAAGAACTTCATTAGTGCTTATTACGATCAGTTCCTATTTAAATGTGACGCTTTTTCAATGTGACCATATGAATTCATTGCTTACTGAGTATCGCCATAGTCAAAGGATTCTCAAACCTGGTTTCAAAATCTGAATAAAAGACATTAAAATGTTGAACATAGGTTAAAACGTTCTGACGGATTTTTTGATCCAAATTTAGAAGAAAAAAATTAAGGATTTCCAGTATTATATTTTTTTAGCTTAACTCAGGAAAGAAAAGCTGAAATGGTTCTTTTTTTAATAAAATTTATGCTGTCACCTTATAAATTTAGTTAAGAAAGTGCTCTTTAAATCAGTGGGTCCGAATGGTGTCGCCATCTATCGTGTTGCGTGAGCAAAAAACCGACTTCAGTCAAAACTTGAAAAGGTTTTTTTCCCTCACATTTTAAATCGCTCAGTTTTGGATGACAATACGATACTATGAGTGATAATTAATACAAATTAATGTTGTGATTCTGTCATATGTGGATACATATTTATATTAATTGTAACTATTTAATAAAAAGTAATTAAAATAATAAATTTTTTTTGTTGATCTAAGTAGGAATTGACTTAAATTTTTTTTATAGATTACTTGTTATTTTTTTTCACTCATTTGCAGTGGGAAAAAAAGGCGATGCATTCCCCCCCCCCTTCCCTGTTTATGCACGAGTTTATCCAGTTGTAAGTGTGTTGGCATAAGCAAGCGCATTAGCATTCCCAAATTTTTTCTGTCATTGATTGCATCATTTGAAGATGATTGTTGATTAACATAACACTTTGAAGCTATGCAAAGACAATGGGTGACAGATGTCAAAATTTCGAGCTAGGGTCAAGTGACGAGGACGACACTCGAGCTAGTACCCCTTTCCAAACTTATACACCACGAAAACGTGAGGACTTTTAGCCTCAACTTATTGAACGTACATCATCCCTTCTACACAGCGGGTCTTTCGTTGCATCAGGACTCAACAAAATCACCTTCAACCATGAATTCGAGATAAGAAAAAGTAAACAGATGACATTATTCAACAGTGTCAGAATATTTTTTTAATAATCTGTTATTTATTACCTTAAACTACTTTAAATTTTACCGTGTGGTGCGGCGGGGAGAATATATCGTATTTTTCACTTATTGTTAGTAGTAGTATATTGTGATTAATTTTTACTAGAATATTAATTTAAGTCTAAATAAAAAGTTGATGTCGTTCGAACAAAGATCTTATAACCTCCACAAGCTTCTATTAATTTATGTGCAGATTATGTATTAGGAATGTGAAAAATGAAATTGTTTTCTATACTTTAATGAATTTGGCTGGTTAATCTACAGATTATTAACCCATTAAGGACTCGCGTTGTGAAAACGCAAAATTAAATTCCACATTTTTTTAAACATTGATCTGGTTATTTTTAAATTAAACTAAAATTTTAATTTTATTTTTCGTACTTTAAATATTGAATAAAAATTAATTTTATTTTCGATTAGCAAGATTTTTGCATCTAGATTAAAAGATTTTTTTTTTTTAAAAGTTATTTTAATTAAAATTACTGTTATTTTCTTATTTATGCTCAAATAAGTCAAAATTCAGGTTGAAGCAATTCTGAAAGCGCAAACAGGTCTTTAATCGGTTCACAGTCAATGAGCATATTACCTGATTTAGTGGTTGTACATCCATATTCCTTTAATAAAAGTAGGAAAACACACTGTTTAATGAAATGACGGGCATTTAGTGAATATACTGAATGGGAAAAAGGATTTTTCTTTTTACAGCATTAAATCATTTATGAACGGTAAGAACAATTCATTAATTTAAATTATAATATAATTTAAATAAATAGCAAGTGTCAAAGCAATATATTCTTGAAAGTTAGTTATGAATGTCGAAATCGTTGTTGTCTATCTTGAATAAAAACATTTCTCAGTACAGTGTTAAATTTTTACACCCAAATATTCAACGGATATTACTGTAATTTTTGACATATTTATATGTGAGAATAAAGTTTAAAATCGAACTAATTTACACTGATTTTGCAATGATGAAGGGTTTGTTTTTAACACTCTTTTATAAGCTTCACTTGTATGTAACGGAATCTTTGAACCCATAATTCTTACCCACTTTAAAAGCTCAGATTAATTCGAAACTTTGCTCACTTGTCCAGGACCGATGACAATACAATAATTTAATAATTTTGTTCGACTGTCCTGAACAGGATCATCACGATTAACGAGTTCTCATTTTCAGATCTCATCCCGCACCTGGAGACTAATTTCATATCCTACATATTTCCAGATCAAGCTTCAACTTTGTTCGATTGTGTTTTATTTTTTTTAAATATAATTTATTTTCTCACGCCATCTTAAAAATTCACGGAAATATTCCTCTATCATAGTAAACTGGGAAAGAAGCTAAAATATAAAGTATTAAAATCCATATAGACTTCATTTTTGTCATGATTTTTTCAAAAATGAAACGAACATTTATATAATTTTGAAAAATTGAAGCCTTTTTCATTTTTTAATAAAACAATAAATTCAGATTTAAAATTAATTGTTGATACCACACACACATTAACTGTTAATACCAACACAACACACACATACTTCAAGAAGGTTTACACAAGAAATAGTACAATAGTGGCGCCATCTATTATTTTGAAAAAAGTAAAAGTTGTATGATAGAATGCATCGAATATTTTTCTCTTTTCTTTTCTTTTGTTCTGAATTTCGAAACCTGCCTATGGTGAAAAGGCATTCTTTGGTAAAAAGATGAAAAGAAAAACAAAACAATAAATTTTTATGTTAAGAACTACAACAAAGGAAATGCAGTTCAGATATTTGCGGTTTTTTTATGGTACGAAGTCAAAATAATGGTGAAATTGTCGAATCGGCCACTGGTCCGCCAAATTTTGAAAAATCGCCAATTTGGCGTATTTTTGAGTAGCAACCCTACCACAACACGCAACGCCGGAGCGCGAAATTCAAGATGGCGGAAGAGAAATCATTAAAAAATAGCATTTTAAAGTTTTGAAACTGAAAATTATTGCAAAAATTATGTGATTTAAAAATGGAAATAATTTAACTTACCTTAAAAAAAAGGTGTTTTTTGCCGACATTTACGATGATGATGTGCCCGGCTGAACATCGTCATCGTCCGGAATAATTTGCTGCTCCTGCTCCATCGTTCTGTCCTGTAGCAAGGGGGGGGGGAACACTAGCGACGTCCCCGTCCTTTTTCTCAATTCCATACGCTCTCCACATTTCGGACATACATACGATGATCCAATCAAACCTTTCATGCACCATTCTAAAACTACTTTCTTACCAAAAACAGGTAAGAGAGCAAAAAACCTTTCCGAATACTCATCATACTTTGCTATACATTCATTCACATTCACTCTAATAGCATCGCTGGACATCGTGATAATCTGTAAAAATTAATGCGGAGAAAAATAATTAAAATTACCTGAATAAACGATTCCACACCGAAGGAACGAAGGCCAAAAATCAGAGGTAGCAACGAAACGTCCGGAGCAAGTGAGAAAGCGCCGGTTGGAAAAACAAAAGACCGCTAAAAAAAAATGTACTGCGCGTGGTCAATAATTAAAAATGGTAATTTTAAAACTAATAAGAATTTACTGCCCATGCGCGAAATGATCCGTTTAAAGTTAGTTACTTTTCCGAGAAAAATGTTCAAAAACAGAAATTTGCTACGCATGCGCGAAATTGCGGCGAAAACTGTTAAAATTAAAGAAATGTACTGCACATGCGCGAAATTCTGTTGATCCGACTTCTCCCTCAAAAGATCCCAAAATCAGGAGGGTTACCACATTTGGCGCAGTTATCGATTTGGCGAGAAAACCCTTGGCGGGATAAGTGGCCGATTCGACAATCCAACCAAAATAATTTTGGTAAAGAAAATTAGGTATATTTTAGCACATTTCAATATTTATTGCTATGACAAGACACGTACTAATAAGAAATAAGAAAAAAACATATTAAGTATATTTTATTGCTTCTTTAGTATAAATTTTCTAAAAAAAACTACAGTTGAATTTACACTGCAAGATAAAGCGTAAGACCGAAAAAAAGCTTGGATCGGACTGATTCGAAGATGAAGAGCTTTGGTTATGAAATGACGCAATGTAATTTGTACTATTCTCTACCCACTACTTACTTATCAATATACATCGCTTTTGGTAATTTAGAAAAATAATTTTATTTCTGAGTTTAAAGTCGTCCGAACAAAATTAAAATTTTTCCTTTTTTCAAAAATTCTACAAACCCTTGTGCCAATATTAAATTTTGAAATAATTTTTTTAAAAATTAATTTTTTCTTCTGATTTTTATATTAAAGAACATCTTTTCTGCATTGTGGTAGGTTCCGTATAATAATTTTTTTTTCTTCATAGAACCAAGTTTACCGTACTGCAAGGCAAGAAATGTACACGCCTGAAAGAAATACTGTTCATTATACTTAGACGAATAGCAATCGTTATAGTATAAAATAATCCGTTAAGTTGCAGAGTTTAACAATTGCATGTACTTTAACGATTTTATTAGGAAATTCATAAAAGCAAAGTTATTTTAAGAAATAACATATCCACGTTTTAATGGTAAATATATATGAAGATTTTCACTATTATTAGTATATTTAAGAATAATATTTCTATAAATTGAAATGTGTAGACTAGTATTTTAGAAAGGCTAAAAAAAAGATTAAATGCTTCTAACTTAACATAAGTATTGGTGTATCAGTGGCGCACACAAGGGGGGTGTCCTAGGGGTCCGGAAATCCCCACCCCAAGGTCCTTGAATTTTTTTCGATAGATGACAATCCTATAAAACTTAAAATTTAATTAAGCACTGTAGTCAGCAATTTTTTATTAATTAATGATAATTATTAATTTAATAATTTATTTTTTACTATTTTTTGTTAACAAAATTGACAAAATCAAAAGAATCATTTGGTGTTGTCTTGAGTTATGATACGAGTTGGGGGGACTTTCGATCATGGACCCCCCCTTGAAAAAATTTTGTGTGCGCTACTGTGGTGTATATATGTATATCTATCGACATATATAATCAATAAATCTTCAATTAAAGTTTGCAAAGCTAAAAAAATTGATGTTATTATCTTAGAAAATAGACCTTTACAATTTTTTCACTATTACTGTTTTAATAAATCTCAATAATTTCACGCAGGTGACCACTTCTAAAGTGTGCCAAGGCCATCTGAAGGGCCCTGAATCTCCTGTACTGTAGAGATAGACCATGACTCTTAGCTGCGTACCAGTGGTGAACAGGAGAATTTCGCCAAACCAAATTTATTTTATCTCTGTGGAAAGAATTAATTTCAGAATGCCTCAAGACTGAGGAACTGGAGTCAGGGGTATCACAACACTTACCAGCCAGCTTATAGGCTGTCTCGTTCCCAGGTATCCAGTGGAGACACACTTGTTTCTTCTGACCAAGCCTAGCCAATTTGGAAATATTATTCAGACCAGTACTGTCCATAATATTTGGCCAATTCTTCAAATATTGGCTGGAGCTCCTGCTGTTGGTCAGGATCCAGATACTGTCCTTATTAGAGTTGAGAGCATGATCGAGAGTACCATGATAGCAATGAATTCCAATCTAAAGATGGAACAGAGGTTAGCATTCCTGATGCTGATTTAATACTCCTCCCGGGAGTGTTACTAAATATACCACTCTCGGCTCTACCCGCATCTGAACGGCTACCATCTGTATTGAGATGTGCCCGCTTTCCTTTCTCTAATTTCTGGGGGGAAAGTGGCTTAAATGGGTGGTCAAGAATTCTAACCTCTGTTCCCGCGACCATTCCTTAGAATCCGGGAGGGGACATATTCCCCGGCCTGAGTGGAATTTCCGTTTCTCACGCATCCTGGGCGACGGCATGTCTGGAGGCGGACACCCGACATTATACGTCGGATGGTTCCCCCAATTTGAGGAGCCGACGAACAAGGGATAAAGGAAAGCCGAAAAGAGGAACGGGGAGCAATCTAGGCTTTAAAGGGCACGGCGTGAGAATTTGTGAAAGAGAGCCGAGAGAACCGTTCAGAGGCCTCTCAGGCGATATACAGCGAGAAACCACTGCGTCTGCATCTACTTTCAGAGACGCCCAGCGAAGCCGAATGACTTTGGCCCCTATTACCGATACAAAGAGAGAACCATTCAGAGGCCTCTCTAGCGGTATACAGCGAGAATCCCACCGCGTCTGCATCCACAATTAGAAACGACCAGCGAAACCGCAGGACTTTGGCCCCTAATACCGATAAAGGTGTCGACTTCACGTGATTCTTCAGATAAAGGGAATGTTTGAGACGAGCCGAACTTTACTGTAAAAGAGACTGTAATCCCAATCTCGGAACGAGTGTAAAAATATTCAAGTTCACTTTCCTTGTAATAAATTGTTTTGATAAGCTGATTTAAGTCATTACAGTATGAATAAATAATCCTATCAAGGCCTAATGAAGTATATCGTTTATGACTTCAAGTGCTAGCTGTCTGAGTACTTCCGTGCTACTATGCTTGGAAGTACTGGTTAATAATTCCTCCCGGTAGTCAGCATGTTTAAAAGAATCAATGGGGCTGATGCAGCTAAAAGGTGCGGATGTGTCAACATTAAAATCAATAAAACCTCATTTCCACATGAAATTAAATGGGCTTAAACGTTGGTTACTAGTCCAGTTTTAAATGAACGCAGAGGTTCTAATTTAGGAACCAAAATTTTAAGTTTGTTAAAATACTTTAAGGAGTTGACTTCGAATCTCATAGCCAGAGGCTGGCCTCATAAGGAACCATATCATTAGGGAAACTATACCTAAGGCCCTTGATGATCCTCGCAACACACACTGAACTGCACTTTTTCTAGTTTTTTCAATTTTTGATGTAATTTCACCAAACAGATATCTTGATAACTGTGGTCTTTAAACTTTGTGGACTCATGGAATGCTTAAAATTATGAAGTGTTTCCAAGGGGCGCCATTCAAAAAAAAAGCGCGACACGCAGCTCTGTAAAAGAATATTTCTTAAAATAATATTTAAAGTGAATCACAACACTCTATTTGTATTTAACCGCTTGCCTGATTATCCCGAGTTATCTCGGGTTTGTATATATTGCTGTTAATTATTATCCCGAGAAAACTCGGGCGAATTTGTCTGTCGGATTTGTTTTATCACGGTTTTACTCGGCCTGGAGGAAATGAAAGGAAATATTCAGCTTTGATTGGCAGTTTGCCAAGGTTTGTTGGTTTCGCGGCTCTTTTAGCGGGACTGGTCACGTGTTTTCCCTATAATATAGGCTTGTGGATTATTAATTATTATTACGTCGGCTTGTGGATTATTAATGTATATAGAAGGATAGTTGCGTTGCAAAAAGTAAAATAATGCTGATGATGCAAGACAACGAAAGCGATGATTTTTCGGATAGTGATAATGAAGAGATGGACATTAAAAATAATAGAAGTGATTCTTTTGTATGTTGCCTTATTGAGACGATTGTACCCTCATTAAGACAGTGTCCTCTATGCTCCCGTAAAAGAGATTACAGAGGTAAGCCTGCAAGAAAAGAGACCAGATACCAGTGTACAGAATCTCGGGTATCACTTCGTTTGTCCCTAGTTTCAAAAACTATCATACAAAGACAAATAATTCACTTTTTCAATTTGCCCGAGTTAACTCGGGATAGTAAATATATATTAAAATCAAATGCTTTTACACCTGTAAAAAATTAAAAATTCAACCTAAAACCTACATATTTTGTTTTTGTTTCATTTCCTTGTATTTAATAATACAATAAAAAAATATGATGATATTTTTCCATTTTTTTCAAAAAAATTTTTAGGGAAAGTGGTTAAGTAAAGACAATTAGAGAAAATACCGTATTCTTTATTAAATTTTTTTAACGTAATATTAATGTAATGTACTAATTAATAGCAATATAATGCCTGCTCCATGTGTCACCTATCCTTGCGTTATATTCAGTAACTCTGATACATGCAAGTTTTTTTTCCAAATACTGTCAAAGTCTCGGTGTATTGAAACTATCTGCAGTTTTATTTTATATCTTGCCTTAATTTGCTTTTACATTTTATTTAAATTGACATATACGTTGGGAAATACTTTTGACTTAAATTCATTGTTTAGAATAGTTTTAAGTGTTTATAATTGTTTGAGAAACCTCTGTGTATTTTGCAAATTTGTAACCTAAAATTTAGGAGAGGGTGGGTTCCTGCTTAAATTTAGATTTAAACGTTGAATCAGTTACATTAATCGATAAATTGTTCCTTCCCAAAGAAAGAATCAAACTCCATAGAAAATGAAAATCTGTTTTACACATATGCATTTTACGAATCTTGGTTGATTCGTGGACTCCTGGTGTGCTTCATGGAACCCTTGAAGACCACTGTTGTAAAGTAACTGCTGTAAAGTGGTTCTGCTTAATTTAGATTTAAACGTTGAATCAGTTTATTAATCGATAAATTGTTCCTTCCCAAAGAAAGAATCAAACTCCATAGAAAATGAAAATCTGTTTTACACATATGCATTTTACGAATCTTGGTTGATTCGTGGCTCCTGGGTGTGCTTCATGGAACCCTTGAAGACCAC
>BMAO01036630.1:0-17539 GCA_019973975.1 Trichonephila clavata | reverse complement strand
TATTTGTTCCAAAATTATTTCTTATTACATATGCTTATAATCTTTAAAATTATGATTACATTTCAAACATTTTGTACTTTTTTAAACCATAATCCTTTGTAAATATTGTGTAAAAGATTCGAATTGTTTAATTTAAATAAAAAGAAGTATACCTGCTTGAAAATTGTTTATATTTTCATTCATCGAGACAAATTAATACCCCTGAGACTCCTAAAATAATTTATTCGTATATCACAACCAATTCTCAGATTGTATTTTAACTGTTTAAAAAAGAATTAGCCACTATGCAAATCCTTTATTAGAAAATAACTTACCAAAAACACCACATAAGGTACAATGATATTTGCGACCCCAGCAAATGTACCGCTCATACCCATTCCAATAGATCTTATTGTTGTTTGGATAGAGTTCAAACTTTGCTGGTATACGGCCATGAAAGCTGCTGAAGCACCAAACTTGCCAATTAAGGAAACACTATAGCAACGTATGGTATACCTGCAGTGGAAAGAAGACAGATAATTAACAGAAATCTTTATCAAAAACATTCGATGAAGAGTACAAAAATGATGTTCTGAAGGTTTTTGTACTTTTTAACAGATTTTACAGAATTAAATCATCTGATTTAGCTGCAACTCTTTTCCTAATGGAGTCTTCCTTTTTAGCGCGTTTTTCAGTAGTGGATCAAAAGCGCTATTAGAACGCAAATGTCGTCTTTGTTCCATATTTTGTCGTACCTTTTTCTCAGCCAATAAGCAACCGATTGATCTCGGGTTTTCGCATTGGGTCGCATTTGTGTCCTAGATGAGCCGAATCATATTTAAATTTTCCCATAGTTTCCCGAATTTCCTATTGTAAAATACAACATGTGAAAAACACGCTAAAATTACTTGGCCATGCCAATGATTGATATCTTGTTTTCTTATACTTATCGTGACTTCATTATGGTAAAATTCAGCCATATCTGTGAACATATATTCTTCTATTATACTGATGATCTAAAATTTCAATTTTGTTCTTAAATAATATAATTTTTCTATTCATTTTCTTTAAATTTTTTAGCATGCAAAAACCTTAAATCTTAATCTTATAAAAAAGTCACCAAAAAACTATAATTGTTTATTACTAAACGGTATATGTGAAGTTTTAAAATATCTGAATTGAAAAATACAAAATGATATACTGTAAAATGCGGTGTATAACGCACATTATTCAATTTTTAGGTATATTTGACGTATAGCTCGCGCCCCCTATTTTACGAAGAAACCTAAATTTACATATACAATGCTCTTATATTTTGAAGTAATTTATTCGAAAAATAGTACACTTCTTTTCTGCAACCCTTTAAGTTCATAAAGTACGTCATTTCTTTTAAATAATCAGTATTTCGATACACGCCGAAGGCTATTTATATTTACTATGCTTATCATATCTTTATTTTTAAAGCTCTCAGTTTTTATACCGCGTATTACGCGCACCCGTTCATTTCGATCGCATTTTTGGAGTTAAAAGTGCGCGTTATACGCCGGATTTTATTCGGAACTTCTTTCTACTGCTAAAAATTTACTGCTCTGAATCAAATGAACGGAAAGTTTTATTGAACATAAAAAAAAGAAATCTTCTTCGCAAGATGTAAATAAATGGAATTCAAAATCAACATAAGCACTAATGTCACTGTTGTAAATTAAATATTAAATGTATAGATGGCGGTGCAAGTCATGTGAGAGATGTATACGCGTTTGGCTTGTAGAGTCAGAGTCATGTGATTTCTTTGTGCTGTGTACTTGTCTTCCGTGTTGTCTGCAAAATAAACAAAATACCAAAAGATGAACTGAATTATTGAAATGAGAATGAAAGATACATTGGAATAAAATAGTCTACCTGACCATGGAATATAATAACTAAGGAAATACTATAGCCACTAAGCGAGCCAATAAAACATGTCACCAATTAAAACATGACAACTAATAATTTTTTAAAGTCCCACATTTTAAAAATAGTACAAAAGAAAAATCATTTTAAAGAAGTGCATTGTAAATCGGGGTGGGGGTGGAGGAGGGGAGATGAATGTATAGTGTATTCTAAAAATCAGTGTACGATACCAAAACAAACAAAAAAATGAATATTACTCATACATCTCATTCGACGTTGAAAGATGAAAAAACATGTAAACGCATATTCTGATGAGACGGACTGCATCTATTGAGAATACCTAAATACATCAGTGACAGATACATCGAAAGGCTTTAGACAAGTAAACACAATTAAAAGGGCTGTCTGGTTTTTTAAAAAAATCTTTCGAATTTTACAATTAAATATTTATTAAAAGCTTCGTTATAATTGAGAAATAAATTAATCAATGGGTATCCTTAAGCCATGTCCAACTTAGTCAATAGAACATTGAAACTAGCATGAAAGGGAAAGTTATTAAAAGATTTAAAAAAAAGCTTAAAGATATACAACGAATTTAAGATCATAAAAGATGAGAGTCAGAAGCACGCACAGTTTTTAGGAAGGATTGCCTCATAACTATTGTTTAAAACAATACGAAAAACTCTTGTTACCACAGAAAACACAAAAAAGCAAATGGGCATTACATTTAAGTAACGGATAGTATTAGAATAAATTAAGATGAACAATATAAGATAACATATTCTTTTCTAGAATGTTTAAGTATGTAAAACGTGTGTATATGGAACAGAGTTATATACATTTAGCAATGCAGAACGTATGTTTATCGATATCTTACAAGTAAGAAGGGCTTATTGGTAACTTTCTAAACAAGTATTTTGTTACAGAATGACACATCTCAGACAGTAAACCTTGATATTTGTATTTTATAAGAATTATCCGATCAAGAGATTATAAGATTATAAAAAAACAAAAAACAGCTTAAGGTTTGAATAAAATTGAACAAAAATCTCCAAGAGCATTGATGATGGTATCGCTTAGATAACTGCTCCATACATGAGTTCCTATGAAAAGTTAAAAATATTTTCCCTTTGCAGATTTCTCTCTCAGGAGTTTTTTTAATAATACCAATCTATCAAATATTTTTAACGAAGTATTTTAGATTCGATGCGAATTGGCTTAATTATACCGTAGGATATGTTTTGAAAGATACGAGGCAAATATCTATTTTTCTGGGGACTATTCCGTAAGAGGCTTACGAGTTTAAAATTTAGAAATCGACTAATCCTTGAACTTACAAATGGTATTTAACAAAGGGAGAGCAATCCTTATACACTGCTGGCCACCGTAAATGCAACACCAAGAAAGACAAAGATAGCACAACAAAATTTATTTTCTAGATAACATGTTGACCAAGTATCAAATGATTAAATTTATAGACTTCTGTGAAGTGTGGTTCCTGCCAGAATCAGTAGCCAGAGTAGCCGCCATTGTTGGATATCCCGCTGCCACACGCCTCAGCATTGATTCAAAGAGACTTTGGATGTGTTCTTGGGGTACAGCAGACCAAGCAGCTTCCACACGTTGCCAAAGTTGATCTGGTGTGGCATCTGGGGTTGTAATCTGGGTCAATCGTTGAGCAACCATGGACCACATGTTTTCTATCGGCGAAAGATCCGGAGAGAGAGCAGGCTAGGGAAGCAATTCAATCTGGTGATTGACGAAGAAACTTTGGGCAATGCGTGCCACGTGTGGTCGCGCATTATCTTGTTGAAATATGGCTGTGGCCAAGCCCTGAAGGTAAGGAAGGACAACTGGCTCCAACACCTCGGAGATGTAACGCCGACCATCGTGGTTTTGCAGACAGATGCGTGACTCGTCAGTAAAGACAACTTCATTCCATTCTGCCGCCCACATTTTTCTTTCATCGCACCATTGGCGGCGGGGATGTCTGTGGTTCTGCGTCAAGGGTAGACCAAGCAATGGACGTCTTGCGGACAGACCACTCTGCTGTAAACGGCGTCGAATGGTACGCGCAGACACTGAATGGTGCGTTACATACTCAATGTGATATGCTATAGATCGTGATGTGACTGAGCGATCCGTCACTGCCATGAGTACAATCTGCCTGTCCTCACGTGAAGTGGTGCACTGAGATGGATGCGATCGACCACTTCGGTCCATCGTACCCTCCTGCATCCAACGGTCACATATCCGCATTACAGTTGCTTGGTTTCGTCCAACACGACTACCGATTTCCCTGAAAGATAATCCACAATCTCGGTAGGCCACTATCCTTCCTCTGTCGAACTCGGATACTTGATCAAAAACTGATCGCTGTTTTCTACGAGACATAACTGGTCATTTTTTGAAAAAACCACAAGAAAAACACAATTGCCGAACTTGAAATCGTCGAAATCTCCAAGCCTTAAATAGCGCTTTGAGGTGGCGCCACAGGCGTGCGTGATGTGTGTCTGTACTGAATTTCTAATCTTTTGCATATCTCACCTCCGCGAATGCATGTTGTAAATTTCATGTTATTTGCGTGCTTCCTTCAGGTGTTGCACTTACGGTGGCCAGCATGTACATTGAATCAAAAAGAAGAAAAAGGCAAATATTTGCCTCCCTTTTAACTGGTTGACTTAAAAATAAACTGATACTATTCTCGATAACAAGTGATATCAGATAATATTTTTTTCCGTAAAAAATTATAGAATAAAATGAGATTTATGTCTCTATATAAACTTTTTAAATGTTGAAAAATGTATGAAATATTTCCAATGTAATTGAAATAAATATGAAACGACAGTTCTTACAGCAATCAAAAGTACGATGTTTCTTAACAATAGCATAACATAATTCCACTTAGAAAATATAAGAATAAATGTACTATTGTAACGTTATAGGTATCAGCAATAGCTTGAAAGTGAAATCATTCATTGTTTGATATTTGTTTTTTCCCATCTAATACTTATCTCTTAAAACTTTTTGAAGCAATACACCCCGTTTAAATTTGCAGCTTTATTTTAACACTTAATCCTTTATTTATTTGGCCAAATCACTTTGAAATAAATGTAGAAGCTTTCTGTTTTATTTTATAACTACTATTTTTATAAATTATATTAGCATTTTTTTTATATCGAATAATTTTTCAATGTGAGTTTTGCTAAAAAGAAGTTATGTTCGTTTTAAAATTATGTGTGTGTTCTGTGTCTTTTCGAATTCCATTCCGATCAACAGGTGTCATATATGTCGATATTATATATTTTCCGAAGTGGTTTTGATTTGATCAGATTATTCACTCGAGTAAATCCCACAAATGCTATATTGTGCTTAGGTCTGGGGATTAGGATGGCTTACGGGATTGGTTTATGACATGTCAGAACAGCCACGGCTTCATAATGGGAGCCATTTGCTCGGTACCTTTGTGCCACTCAAAGTAAAAATACTCACTCATTACAAGTTTCTCGGCACTTGCCTTGATATTTTACTTCAATAAGTTAAAGTTACCAATATTGTACATTGTTGATTCAATTAATTCCAAATTACTAGCCGAAAGGCTTTTAATGCACCCCCGAACATTATGCCTCCTACTCTATGGTTGATAGTCGAAAAAGGATTCTATTTCTTAAGATCTGTCCACGAATTTTGTTTTTTTTATGCCAAGTTACAAAAAAAATTAATATATTACATTTTCCCAATAATTATGTGTCCTATTTAGATGTTTTTAGGCAAAGGTCTCTCAGCCATTCACTCGAATGGCTAAGAGACCATTCACTCAAGAGATGAATGGTTTCTTGAGTACAACTTGGCTATGATAGACATCCATTTTCAATTCTCTTCAAATTGCAGTTACACTTTTTTGCAATGTCTCACCAACATTTTTAGCTATTTGTGAACCTCATAGCTTTGGATTTATTTTTATAGAGAGTATTCCATAGCAAGAGATTCTCGAGGTGATATTGCAGACGGGCGGCTGGATCTTGGCTTGGGCATTGAAATTTTAGTTGCTTTGTAGTTTATGAGCCCTTTTTGAATCAATGAACGTCTCCTACAAACAGTTTCATCAATTGTTATGAAAATTTCTCTCTTTTTTTGAAGATATATGAGGATTTTTCTTACAACAATATATCGATCTCTTTTCTGTTACCTACCATAGAATCACACGAGATTTCAAATCGCAAATCCAAAATAAATCATAAAAGAAGCTTATAATTACTTAAAAACACAATTTAGTGCAATTACTTTACAATTAAAGGTCTTTAAGAGCTCTATTTTATGTGTACGCAGACTTTTGACATGGATCGTTGGTGATTATTTGGTGATAATTCTTGTTTTTTGTTGTTGTTGTTGTTAAGGTGAAATTTGTTGCAGTTGTTTGAATAAGGAACTTTTGAAGAATCCCTGACAGCTATCTTGATTTTCTAAAGCGAGATTTTAATAGTAATCACAGCATAAACACATAAGATGACTGCCTGTACGCAGACTTTCGGAGGCAAGTGTACATGAGATAGCAGCATTTGGCAAAATTAGTCGATGGCATAACTTAAAAGTACCAAAAAAAATTCAATCAAATTGAAAATGTTACAAAATGCATAATTTATACTCTTTAACGTGTACTACATCAGTTCTGGGAGCTTTTAACCATACCAATATAGCTTTTTTTCATGTACTATTTCGATAATTTTGAGCTCATAAATGTGAATGGTAGTAAGTCAAAGAAAAAGACGCATGTTTATCCTTTTAACAACCAGACAAAAAGTAAATTACAATTCTCATGACTAATCGGATGTTATCTATTCAGAAATACATACGTTCCAAACAATACTCCATAGTTGGTAATACCAGATTTTTTCCGAAAAGAAAGTTGCACGCTTTTGTGAAAAGGTATCATATATTCCTGTCACGAAACTAATTGCCTCATGAAATATTTCATCAGAAGAGAAAGAGTTTTACCGAGAAGAAGACTCCTAAGATTTTTAACCTCAACAATTCAGTTTGCGGTTAGAACCAGAAATGAGGAAATTATGCATCTATTTTACTCCTCTATTAACTATAATTAATACTTTTTTTTGAAATTTTTATCAAATGATTCGAGATATCTGCATTGCTTAGAGTATGTAATTGCAGCAATTATTTCGATTTAAATTTCAAATAGTTTTACTGCTTTAGCTTCGTAAAACATTTCTCCAACAAAATGGAAAACTCTTTGAATCTTCGTGATTGTTAATTATTCCAAATATTATCCATCAAATTATCATTTATCCATCAATATTTTCAGTGGAAGTATTACCATTTGACAGCTACATATTTAATAGCTTTAGGAGCAATTAATTATAACACCATTTAATATTACCATTACAAAAAAGTTTAATGAATCTAGTTGGCATAATTTGTGGAGAAATTTTCTCTTTTCTTGAATGTTTCTTGTAATATCTTTTAAGTACAACTTAGACGGTATAAGGATAGACAAGTTGAAGTTTCAAAAAGCGTTCTAATTAAAAAATACCCGTGTGTAGTTTGATTTCGAATAAATTATCGACACCATATTTAATGTGTATAACTAGTTACAGACGAATTGATCAGTTACATTTTGTCACGTGACTTGACAAAGCGAAAGCTTTGATATCTAACTTGATTTGACAAAAAACAACTCTCGTTATTAAATACAATTATCTTGGTTAATTGGTTAATTTTATTGGTTCAGTCCATTTGATCGAAGTTACAAAAGGGGTATTGGCGACAGATCTTGGAATTTTGAAACGCGGCCGCGGCCAAGTGACAAAAACGACATTTAAATTCCTTTTTAGCATACCATCGTACTGTTATTGAATAGGCTATAGTTATATGTGACTACGACGTCACGTGATAACTGTAGCAATTGTTTAAGCCAATCAGCTCATGTACTTCGCTGTTGCTAATTTTTGTTTTTGCGGAAGCTTAATACGTAAGCGTGGCAATACATTTTTTTGACACATATGTAAAACTTTTAATAGGATAAATAAAATTTTATGATGCAAATAAAGAAACAGAATTATTCATAAGAGGAAGTGGGAAAGCGATATTTTACACAAAGTTTATAAATGTATTTTAAAAAGAATTACCTTCAGGTACAATGGCTACAAGAAGACAAGAAGACCCAGTTAGAATTAAAAATGATACGGATGACCATCGCCTCCATATTTTTCCATAAAATACCAACTGCAGATGAGTCCAGGAATCTCTACCGCAGACAGAATGAAAAAGTTGACAAATGGGTTTCCACCGAGGTTGGGTACATTGATTTGTAGACCGTAGTAAGCAAACATATCAGCCACCCTTAAAGAAAAAGCAATACAAAATATATATATATTATATATATAATATATATATATATATATATATATAAATTTCAGAAATTAGAATTTTTCTCTTTTATACTAATATATATACCAACTCAATTTTTTACGGTGCAATGAATAACGTAACGATTTCATCATTTAAAAGAAACTAGAAGCATTGATGTATGTGTGTGTGTGTAGTTTTGCTTCCTACTTTCCTAAATTTAGGAGTGGATCGAGACAGCGCTTTTTCACCCTGAATTTTTTTAATACAATGCTAGCGCCATCTGTTATATAATATGGAAACTAAAATAATTGAATAGTCCTATACTATTTTTGTATTGCTGTATGAGTCGAATGATTTTTGCTGAAGTTTTTATCGCATTTTATTTACATTTTGGATAATTTTTACTTATGATTTCTTGTTATTTTTTGCTTTATTTTATTCATTGTTTTATTATCTTTCTTGTTATACCTAATGAAAAGTGTTGCAATATCTATTTTTATAGACAAGCGAGACAAATGTTTTGATATAATTTTATTTTTCAATTTAATTAAAAACTAGTTTGTCCATTATTTTTGAAAATGTTACTTTTTATTTTTTTAAAATGTTAATTTTTTAAAATTTTTTAGTCTCTTAAAGTTATTTATGTTTCTTAGATTATTGCAAAGAAAAAGTTAGTATGGATTTGAAAATCTATTCCCTTGTTGATTTTTAATAATTTTTCTAAAAAAAAAAAAAAAACCTGAAAAAAAAACAAAAAATTTTGAGATCTCAGCCTTAAATCCATACTTAATTTTATAAAACATACGTTTGGGAGTATATACAAAAATTTTCACTGCTCTGTGATGAACAGAAAAAAATCTTAGGAATTAGAACTTTTATACCTTCAAAACTGAAATTCTGAGAAAAATGCATTTAAAATTTGTTAAGGCAATAAAACAAAAACTTACAATGCCCGTAATTTTTTAATATTTATTTTCCAATGTATGTTCTACATTAAAACACTATTTTAATTTTACATGACTGAAAATAATTTTTTCAATTCGACATAAAATTTTGCAAAATATTGATAGCATTTGTTACCACAAGATTACTCAACTTAATCATTTAATTATTGGCATAAATATGCAATTAAAATATGATATCCTGGTGATTATATTTGATTTCAATATATTGTAATGTGTGTGTTGAAAAAAAAATAGCTCAAATGTTGTATTAATATAATATTAATACATGTACATTATATTATATTGAGAAAGTTATTCTTAAAAGGTACTTTTAAAAAACTACTTGATAAGTGACATATTGCTTAATTCTTTGAAAAAAGAATAGAATTTAAATCTAGTTGAATTAATTTACATGTTACATAAAAATTTAGGTTATTTTTCTAATATTTTATGCTTAAATTTTTTTCACTCAAAGCAAAAGTATAGATATTTTAATGAAATTACAAAATCCAATATATTTGGGTTTTTAAGTCATATTTATTTTTTATACAATAAATTATTTTTCATTTCCTAAATTAATTGCATATTAAACTGAGGTTTGGAAGATAATCATGAGATTTATTCACAAAAATAAATAATATTTAGGACAACAGATGGCGCTAGCATTGGATTAAAAAAAAAAAATTTTAGGGTGCAAAAGCGCTGTCTCGATCCACTCCTTAAATTTAAAATTCTATTAAAGTTTTTTTCTTTATTTTGAACCAATTTCTAACTAACCGTTTAAATAATTCAGTAGTTATTGATATAGTTGAAAATCCTCTTCCATGTCATTATCGTCTATTTTAATTCAATATAAAATTCGTGTTTACTTGATTTATTTGCTTATATATAGTCGTCTGTTGAAAGTTATGTTGCTTAAGTTGGCATCTTTCATAATTAATCTGAATATGTTTTTTCAGTCAGAGAAAAGAATTGTAATGCATAATCGACGCTGGTTGAGCTTAATATGCTATTAAATTTGTTTGTTTCCGAGGTATTATCATCTATCTGGAGGCCTTTTTAATCATTTGGGTGATTATATGAATAAAAGGCATCCGTGGAATAAACTTTGGCTACAATTATTCACAGGTTTATTGTAACTCGAATAATGATATGCAAAAGGGGAATTATTAATTTCTAAAATGATTACATGAACGGATATCCAGCATTAGATAAAACAAGCAGTCCCTAAAAAACAAAAAACAAAAAAAAACAACAACAAAATGACGCTATATTTGCAAATATAAGCGTGCTACTGAAGCATAAATATTAAATATTTATTAATTTCATACGCATTTTTATTCATTAATTTAATATACATGATAGAAAAGAAACAATTTTTAGAGTATTTATGAACATAAATTTAAGTGGGAAAAATCGCCGATAGGAATTAATAATCATCTGTCAGGTTATTAAAAAGAAGAGTACAATATTATACAATAACAAATATGTGTAATCAAAATGTGAAATGAAACATTTCTTTTAAGTCTCTATAAATATGGAAAAAAATAGTTAAAAGCAACATAAGAAAAGTTTCAACTTTGAAAAAGGTTATAAAATAAAATTGATCACTGAGGTGTCCATTTTTAACACAAACAATACGCATTTGAATAAAATCGAACTGAATTTCGAGAAAAATGAATTCATTTTATACTTAGGAACTGTAACGGCACTGTGCGCACGCACTTAGTTGCCATAGCAACATGGTTGATACTGTTAAATAAGATACAATTGTAGTTAAATGGATTAAGACTAACATACGTAATTCTATTGCATGCAACAGATACTTGACATTCTTACAAGAAAATATTTGTTATGTTTTTTTCTGAGATATTTCTTGGTCTGTCTTCTTTGAATTCATACAGTATATAGTCCACATATCAACGCGATCAATTTCCAAAAAAAATTTTTCAAGCTTTGGGAGTCTGAAACCATTTATTTGAAAAATAATAAGGGTCACGTTTTTGTCATTCAAACTTCTAATAATAGCTAAAATTCCCAACATTTGCTTTCGGAGAAATGATTAAAAGGCAGTACTTAATTAACAGCATATACAAAAGTGATTATTGTTATATATATATATATAATATATATATATATATATATAATATATATATATATATACATACACATACAAATAAGTAGAATTATATTATCCTTGATAGTGTTAAGATTTGCTTCAAATATTTACGATCAAATCATATTTATGTTTAATATCTTATAAAAAGTACCCTGTGATATATCCTGGTACCCTTTTCTTCAGAAGTAGCCTTATACATAATGAACGAAGCTTTTAGAAGCCAAAGTCGCCATTTTAGTGAAATTCAAATAAAAGTAAATTGCCAAAAATAATTTGCGTGATAGTAAAAACTTGTAATAATACTACTTGTGATAAAAGTTGGAAAAAAATAAAACAAACAGAGAGAGAGAGAGAGAGACAGGTTCAAAAAATAAACTGATTGCTTAATGATATAGTAAATGCATCAAGTTCTGTGCAGAATAGTGTTTAGGGAAACACAAGCAGGTGCAAAATTCTTGATCCCTCAATTATTTACAGCTATTCAAGGACATTTCCCTTAAACGTTTATGATGAAAAATTGATATATTACAAAGTATGAGTAACACGATTCCCCCCCTCCCCCCATATGAATATTTTAAACAGGAAATGACTAGAGATATAATGCGTTGATATTAAGTTAAGATATTTCTTACTTTTATGAATGAATCACTTAAATATTCTTAATCAAATGCTTGGTAAAACCAATTTTAAAATATGAAACTCGTGCCTTTTTTTAAAGTCAAGTCAAGTGTCTGTGGTTTCCTGTCTTTCATCCAAAACATGTTTATCATCCATTTTATCTTTTGGTTATATTTCAAGGTCATGAATTTCGATTATGCTGATAGAATGCAACAACGGAATTGAGAAATTAAATTATGTTTTTCGATAACATCAAAGAAAATTTCAAATTGGATTCTACATATAGTAAGAAAAAACTATTCTAATTTTACTTGCAAAAATGCTACTTATAAATATGTAAATTTTTGCTGAAGGAAACCTTATTCTTTAAAAGTAGGTATGTGGGGAAAATAATCAGAAGCAAAGTATAAATATGCTGAAAAGATTAATTTAAATTTAAGAACACGTAATGAATTTCATTAAATCTGCTTGAAATATCGAATTAATATCTTTTCATAATTTGCAAGGAAGTAAGTGATATATAATTAAAGTTAATTTAAAAGTTTGAATTTTATTGATGTTTTTTTACAACAAAATTCCTGTAAGTTATTTAATGACTCCGCCTGATTATTTGTTACAACTTCAAAGAACCGGACTTAATAAATTTGAAACGTTTTCAAACATCTTATCAAAATTTCTACCATGCATATACGTGTGTACAAATGTCATGCATGTGATTAACGATATATTTACTTTTTATAATGAGCAATATAATGCTCACTTTAGTTCTGTTTTATCCACAAATTATAAATTTTGAATATATGTACTTATATTATATAATCTATTCTTATAACACAAGTAACCATGTTAATATAGACTTTTAAATGTTTTTAAAAGATCGGGAGCACAGAATTTATAAATTTCGAATTGTCGTTGTTGTTGTTGGCGTATCCATGATGTGCAGATTGATTTAAAAAAAAGAAGCTTTAGATCATTCCGAAGCTGTCTAGGACAACTTCGGCAATCTCAACTGCTTTATCAGAGCAAATCAAATCAGCCGGGTCTTTTGGCCAGATCTTGAAAAACCTGGCTTGAATTGCTGGGCAGCTGAGGATATGTTGTAGAGACAATTGAACATAAGGGCAATGATTTGTGTAACTTCTTTGCTCGTCAGTTGAAATTATCATTCCTTTTACGTGTATTATCATTCCTTTTACGTGTTTTGTTCTAAGTCTAGATATTGCCGATGTTACGATTACGATGTACGGTTATTGTTTAAAGCTGGGATGGAATATTCAAATTATTGTTGATTAATCTTCGGCTGGCAACTACATTAGCTTCGATGAAGGTCGTGAGGCTAGATGATTGGGGGCAAGCTCTGATTCTTTGGCAAGTTCATCAGCTTTCTCACTAACGAGGATATTTACGTGAGCTAGAATCCATTGTAGTGTGCAGGATCTGGATACGATTTTACTTACTTGAATTTTATGGTACTCATGCTCTCTGTTTGGAGAAATAAAGAAGACACCTGTACCTCCTCTGGCAAGATTTGAGTCGGATGAAGCGTAATTGTAGGCGGATTGATAGATTTTGAGTTGGGGGGGGGGAGTTCTTCGATGGTATGGTCTCCTTTTTCTTTGATTACTGAGTCAGGTTCTTTTTTAGTGCAAGGTCGTAGGAGGTTTATATTTACCTTTGTCTGCGGGTGAAGAGGAAGTGTGTGTGAAGGTTCTTTCGGAATGTCAAGTAACTCGTGCTGGAGGTTGATGTATTTTCTGATTTCCTGGTCATGTTGCAGGGTTGAGGATCTTTTAAGCCTAGATTTATCACTCCACGCTTTGAAAGTTCTGCTGGAAATATGTTTATCCGGTAGGCTTCGTATGTTATTTGTGAATTTAATTGTAGATAATTTTCTTCTGCTTTCTAATGGGTTGATACAGCATTCCTTTCCAGCTTTGATGTTGTTTGTTGATGAGACAGCTCCGGAGATGATTTTCGTGGCCCTGTACTGGAGTGAGGCGATCTTTTCCTTTGCAGTAGGCTTGGCTGGTGCTCAAATGGGTGCAGCGTACTCAAGCATGGTCCCTAACGATATGGAGGTATAAGTATTTAGAAGCGTTTTTGAATTTGATCCCCAAGAAGCACTGCAAAGTCTCTTAAGGATGTTAAGCCTTTTTAGCGCTTTATTTGAAATATGATCGAGGTGTGGCGAGAATCTTAGCTCTGCGTCAAGAGTGAGACCAAGGTACCTTGATTTATTTCTGAACCGAAGAGCTTGATGATAGGAGGGAAGGATCTTCGATTTCTGTCAGTTGAGAAGATGCAAAAATTGGTTCGTCGTAAATGACGCTATTGATAATATACGAGTATAAAACTATTTTTCCCACAGTAATGAATTAATCGTAATTAAAATACGTTTTTAAACATAAAAAACATTCAACTTAGAATATTCCGTCACCGGTTACAAACAAATTCAAAAGAAAAAAATTTTGTAATATTTTCTTTAATTAAATTTGGAATGCTCAAAATACAATTTCAGTCATGAATGATTTTAGTTTATACTGATAAACTGTGCTTGAAAAGATGTTGATTTTTGTAAAATTATTTTACTTCGCCGATCAAGTAGTACAGTTTTATAAAAACTTAATAAGTTAAATCCATATAATGTCATAGTCACATCATAAATGCTATCACGTGTTTCTAAACAATCAGGTTATGTGTCTCACTATTGCCAATTTGTGCTTTTTACAGAAGCTTTTTAAAAGAGTATACTTTGGGTAACAAAAATAACGTATATAGGTATACAAAATGCACTTGTTTTAAAGTAATTGTATTATAAGAATTTTTTAAATTAAATTTTGGAAATTTTTTGAAGAATCCTTACTTGGATATCTTTACTCAGTTACCAATTTTAGAACTGTATCTATATTTACAAGTATAACAACCAGTAGTATCAAGTGTCTGTTATGAATTTAATAGGAAATACATTTATTCACGTGAACGTCATTAATTTAGCCCATTGTTATAAGGTGTTATCTCATGCACAGCTATGTTTATATTAATGAATTAAAAAACTTAATTAGCAGTAAATACACTCATGGAGAAAAAAATTTGCGCACCAAAAAGGAGTCGACAAAATGAAACGAAATTTTACATACGTAATAACTACTTTGATATAAGTAAATGATTAGAAAATCAAAGAAAAAGAATCATTTATTTCAGAGGAAAGGCAAAAGAACGGAGGATTTAATACCCTGTTGAACCCCCTCTAGCACGAATGCACGCTGCGATACGATCGGGCATTGACGCATACAAGTTCTGTATGATGTCTTGAGACAATTCGTTCCATATTTGCTGTAACCTTGCCTCTAGTTCGTTCAAACTCGTGGGATGCCCAACTCGCCGTCTCAAATGATCCCAGATATGCTCGACTGAGACAAATCTGGGGATCGGGCAGCCCAAGGAAGGGTAGTAACAGTGTGGAGACAGTCTTGTGACACCCTTGCCGTGTGAGACCGAGCATTGTCTTGTTGAAATAGGGCTTCTGGGAGCCGTTTCATAAGTGTCAACACATGTGGTTTCAGGATGTCATGGACATACCGCTGGTCTGTCATGATGCTACTGATCAATACTAGGGGTGACCATGTATTATAGGCAATAGCGTGTGCCGATTTAAAGCAAAGGCAGGATTGAGGCGTTCACCACGGGGTCTCCACACGAACACGATTGTCATCCCTGCTAAGATTGAATCTGGATTCGTCACTAAAGACGACCTGGTTTCATTCCGCTGCAGTCCAGATTCCTTGTGCGCGGCACCACTGCAAACGGAGGTGTCGATGGGTGGGCGTCAAGGGCAGCACACGTAACGGGCACCGCGATCCCAAATGTCCTTCAACCAGGAGCCTTCATATGGTTCGAGAAGACACAGGGGCTCCTTGTGAGGATGTTACCTGTGCCTGGATGGCGGCCGATGAAGCAGTTGGCAATACGTGTGCATTTCTCGACGACTGGTCTGTCGAGGGCGTCCTGAGCCTGGTTTTCGTGTAAATGACATCGCTCGGATCCACTAGTACCAACACCTCCTCACAACACAATCAGAGCGGCCTAATTGACGAGCTACTCGCCTAGCTAACCACCCAGCTTTTATCATGCCGATGATTCTCCCCCTATCAAACAACGACAGTTGCTCATATTGTCTTCGAAAACGGCGTAATGGCATGTCTACCTCAGCTGTACCTTTGTAAACGACTCAGCACACTCAAACAATCTTTGGTTACCTGTTTAATACTCCACGGAGAATGACGTTAAACTCCCTCTACCGGCTATGCGTAATATGCAATCACCCTGCATTTCTAATCATTTGCATATCTCCCCAAAATGTACCTTCATGCCAAATTTCGTTATGATCCCGCAATTATTTCTTGGTGCGCTTGGTAATTTTTTTTGTCCATGAGTGTATTTAAAAAATTATATTGTATTATATTATAATTATATTATTTTTTAATTTAATCGTTAACCAAATATTAAAAAAAAATATTTGGCAAACTCTTTTGTTGCATATGGAATTGATGGATAAGTTCTAAGATTTAATGCCTCGATTTTATATGCTTGTTGCCATCCAATAGAAAAAATAATACCTATTTCCATACCACGTATACGAGTATTAGTGAAAGTCGTACATTTGATTTTGACAAAAGTCAGCAATTTGAAGAATAAATAAAAAGAAAACTTTTCAGTGAAAGTAGAAAAAAACCAGGTTTTTAAATTTTATTAGTGTTTAAGAAACTAATTAATAGTTTGAATAATGGTAACTAATTGAGTTCATTAGTTTTGCCAGAAAACTGAAACAAAACAAATATTTTAAAGTTTATATAAATTTTTGGAAAAAGTGATCAAGCATCGATTTGATGATTAAATTTTTATTAAGTTTTCCTCAAAACGTCCTGAAAAAGTATTTATTTAAAGTTATCCCTTATTAAATTCAATGAAATACTAAAAGAGATTCGACAGAAACAAGATTGTAAAGTTGCCATGCTTTTACTTTCTCTAAATAAAAAAAAAAGTCTTACCAGCAAAAGGTCACAATCATAAATTTCTTTCTCAAATTAGGATATCGTATAAGGTCTGTAGCATTATTTTTCACCTCGTCCATTTTCTTTTCCTTCTTTATTCTTTCGCCAAGTTTCTATAATAAAAACTATTATAAGACATTTCCTTTCTTTATATACATTAAAAGTACAATTCTAATGTTATGTGTTGAAAAAAGTAATATTTAAAGGCACATAAAATCATGGTTTAAAAATTCAAATTTAGATGATCAACAACAAACGTACATTGAGACCCTTTTTTTTTACCTATTTATCATAAAAAATTCCCCTATAAGCATATTCTGGCTGAAAGCATGTACTTTTAATCTAAAGGAAAATCAATGGAGCTTACTTTTATTTTGAGTCTGAGATCAACAGGATCAATGGTTTTGCCATTTGTTTTCAGCTTTCTTGTCAAAATGGTCGCTGCTTCAGAATATTTTTCTCGAGAAATCAACCATCTTGCTGATTTTGGCAAGAACCTATGAACCACAACAGGAACACAAAGAAAATAAATGATAAGAATTCGAATCAATGGAATAATATTTTAGTTGCAA
>BMAO01036629.1:0-38304 GCA_019973975.1 Trichonephila clavata | reverse complement strand
AAATCATGTTTTTGAATAAGACTACTTTTGATTTGTGTTCTTTTTAATATTAGACATTCACACATTACTTTTAAACGATGTAACTCATACTTCTTACACATTAATAATTTTTTATAATTCATTATTGTTATTTTATATAAGTCCCTTTCTCTTGCATTCCTAATTTCCTTGAATATGTTATAAGTATTGAAAAACTTCCAGAAATAATATATATTATTATTATTATTATTACTATATAGATAAAAAATTCAATTAAACATTTTAAAGATGGGATTATAATGTAAAATTATGTGTTTCTCAACTTTACTTAACAATATCTTTTTATGCATAAAAGATCAATTTTTCAAAATCAGTCTTAAATTAATATAGATTAGTAGGAACGTTTTAAGCAAAATACGTTGAGTTCCACCATTAATTACTTTCTGATCAAAAATAAATGTAAATCTTTGCAAAGGCTAGTCCTTTAATAAAGGTAAAACAAATTTTTGGTTTATCTCAGCTTGGATTTCTTTGATTAGTTATGCGTTTTATTCATAAAACACTTCGAAGGACTATCGCCATTGACCCTCGTAGGATTAGATCACGTTCAAGTATTGAATAGAAAACTTGATTTGCAATTTTATGTTCTAGATACTCTTCGGGTGAGTAAGAGAATATTAACGTCGCACTGATTAGCACACGAGGCTTTTGGCGACGGTCCGCGTAATTTTGAACCATGGTCAAGTGACGTGGACGACACCTGAGCTGGCACCCCCTCTCCTAACTACCACACCAACGGGAGGACGTTTGAGCTCTCGACAGATTTAACGTGCATCATCCCCCTACATGGCGGATCTTCAGTGGTACTAGGATCGAACCCATGACATGCTAGCCATGATCCGTTGCCTAGACCACTCGGCCACCGCGGACGCTTAGATACTGTTTGGATTTGGAATATACTATTAAGTTTTTAATATAACATAGATCTATATAATGTTGTTATCATTCAAAAATTAATGAAACGATAATATATACCTTCCTCTCTAGTGATATTTCATAATGTATTTATAAAAGTTTAATTTTTTTTCTTTTATTTACCAAAGTTTACCTTATTTGAAGAAATGCAAAGGAATAATATTCAATATTTTTTTAAAAAATTTTGTGGACAATCATTACTCGAAGCAAACAAAAATAATTAACTCCCAATTTAGATAACTTATTAGAGAATGAATCTTTTTCTGAGTGTCATTAGAAGTGCTGTTTAATTGAGCGGAGCGATTTAATTACTAGAATGTCTCGATTCAATCTGATTTTAATTGTCGCAGCACTAAGAGCAACACGAAGCTATTGGTGAAGGACCTGGTTAGTTGTAACAAAGTCAAGTAAAGCACAAGCGACACAAGTGCAAAAACATGAGTCTATCTACTCATAAGCTGGTACCCACTTTTTAACCAAAACTTCCACACGACTCTCTTCAAATACGGAACTTGGACCTAGTTAGGTTTAACGGGTACGACCTTCTGCAAGCTAGTCTTTAAAGGGTACTGTGTCTCAAATCAGTGCCTAGAAAACAGTAAATACAACATAGAACGTTGGGGGAAAAAATTTAAATCTGAATTTAATACAAAAAATATATATACAGTTGGTCCAGGATTTAATGAATGCATCGAAACCAAACATTTCGTTTTTAAATCGGGGTCGAAAAAATGCAAATATGTTTTTTGCGTTTACCTTTTGGAAATTATATAATACAAATAATATCCATAGTTAGAAATTACACATTTTCTGTAACCTCTAATACTATTAATGAATTTTTACGCACCAGTTAGCGTAAATTTTAAAATACTGACTATCAGATTATTTGACAATCTTGTTTGATTCCTGAATTATAAGAATTCTTTTTCGACTTTATGCAGAGAAAAAAAATAGTGCATCATTTATACTCTGCTGTACAATGTATGTTTTTACAGTTACCAAACAATATAAAGCAGTGATAGTCAAACTGCGGCCCGTGGGCTGCATGTGTCTCAGTAATTGTCCATTAGTCTAAGAAATTCAGTTATTGTATATCAATGTACTAAAAATGTTTTCGATAAGCCATTGAGTCTAAGAATTTGCTTTTTTTGTTAGTAGAATGTAAGATAAAGCTTGTATTGTTACAGTTTTTAAAGCTGAAGCAATTTATTCATTTTAAATGTAATACTTATACATTATATTTTTTTCATAGTTAAGTTATATATTTCACAATCAATCACTCTGAATGTCATTTCAGCCATCTAGTAAATAGTATCGAGCTCCTTTTAAGATGCATTTGCAAAATGTACTTCAATTCGTGGTGAACTCATTTATTTCTATCCCTTTCTCTCTCAATCACAGTTTTCATTATTTCAAGAGAGCTCAAAGTGAATAACACAGGCTTGATTTTTCAAATATTTGGAGAATCCTTTTTCGAAGTAAGCACTAATATCGAAATCGTAACTGAGATAACATGGCTAAGAATAAACCTTTTCTGATTCATATTACATAAGATGTTTAATTGAACAAAGAGATTTAATTCCTAGAACATTATGATTCAATTTGATTTTAATTTATGCAACACTGTAAGACAACAGTAAGGTGTTTGACAATAGACCTTGTTATTTTGTATCACGGTTGAGTACCGTGGCAGTACCTCCTTGGCACATTACTTTCGACTTCAATCTTCCACACGACACTCGTCAACGGGAGCATTTTGACAATCCAAAGATCTAACGAGCATCAGCTCCCTACGTGGTTGATGTTAAGTCGCACTAGGTTTCGAATTTGTGATCGTATTAAAGTTCTTCCTTCATCTGAAAGAATAAGCCAAATGATAAGAAATTACGTCAATTGTTTCGATTTAAATTACTGAAGATATTTCGAAATCCAAAAGCCTAAAAAGAAAATCCAATGCAGTAGCCCTAAGCAACACAACTCACTAAATCATGTTGAACTTCACTTTGATTATGAGAATCCCTGTACTGAACTTAACTGGATTTATGAGAAATGTATGCAATGTAAATACGTAATTGTGAGCAAGATCTTATGTTGCATATTCATATGTGTGCCAGAAGTCTGTTTAATTCGCATTGTAAAGAAATATGAAAATGCTTTAAATCAATAGAACATTACAAATCCAGTCAAGTCATGAGAACAAATATTTTTTCTGAAATTCACAAAACACGAGATTGGAAAAATTAAAAGTTATTTGATTGATGTTTTTATATTTCCCAGTAAACAGGTTAAAAAAATATGGAAGGTTATTTATCGAGTGAGTGCAAAAATGTCCGACAAAAGGAATTTGTACAAAACTTTGAGAATTCAGATATACTTCCTTTACAACAAACAACAGATATTCAAAATATTCGGACAGAATTCTAGACAATAGAAGATGATGGATGTACCGCCCAAAATAAAGCAATTCAATATAGTCCGCAAATAGAAAGAAATTTCCCCGAGCCTCAAATGTATACTGCAAGTGGACATGGAAGTTTTTTACAATGGCAGTGCCATTTTGAGACAGATCATTACAATTCTATTTTTGAATACAAGTATTCCAATGGGGAAAACATGGTCAAATGTCCAAATACAGTACAGGAAAGAATCAGTTAAAATTTTGTTTGATACCCGAGATATACTAACTACAAGTAAAGGTCTTCCTGGATTGGATTCCGAATAACGACCGCCTTTCACAATCTTTCGATTCACTATTTTTGGATATAACTCCATCAGACTTTAATTTACTTGACTCCTAAGGCGAATTGTCAAATTGAAAGGATAGAATATTGGATAAGAATGAGGAAAGCACAAGTGAATGCAAATGTGAAAAAGTAGAAGAAAACAACAAGCCATCCGAAGTGTCCCAAACGTTGAAGTTTCAAACCTTTGCACATTATTTCTGATTCATTTTTTGGAACAAAAATTTTTCACAGTCAAGTAGAAATTTCTAGAACCGAAAAAAACATACGTTTGTGAGATTTGCTATTGAAAACTGAATGATTTATCTTCTTTATTGAAGCATAAATCAATTCATTCTAGTGAGAAGCATTCACAGTATGGTATATTTCAAGAAAACGTTTCTCAAATAGGACATTTTTCGTAGCGAAAGCATACGGATACTATAGACAAGTCTTTTTCAGTGCACTGTATGTAAGCAATTTTTTCCGGAAAATGATCGTGAACGGCATATGTGCACGCATGCTAGTGAGAAAAATATCCAATACGTTGTATGTAATTAAAAAAATTTCAAATAAAAACGCTTTTAATCGGCATGTGGTTACTCATTCAAGAATGAAAGCTTTCGTGTCACGTCTGTATGCGAAAATTTTCACGTAATTGTAATCTTAATCAGCATATGCTTTTTCACACAAATAAGACACTTTACTGGTGTGATATATACAAGCGAAAACTTTCACGAAAATCTACTATTACTGCCCATATGCAGGCTCACACTACATGCAAATCTCTCCCTTGTGATTTAATGAGCAAAAGTTTTTACGAAAACGTGATCTTACTCTGCATAAGCGACGTACACATATGGCATTAACGCTTATAAGAGATATACAGGTTAGCAAAGGTTAACCTACTTAAAATGCAGGAATAACCATAAGTGGACTCAAAGTGGAATCTTTCTTGTGTGCCCAGTTTGAGTGAACGTTTTCTGAATAACAACATGTTTCTCATTGTGAATGGAGACGTATTGCAAAGAAGATTTTGAATGAAGGTATGTTGGGGGTTGAAATTTCCAATAAAGTATAATACTGATAATCAAGAACTAATATATACTGCATAGGAATATTTTTGCTATAGTACTAAAAACTACTTTACATTGTGGAATTATTTTTTATTATTAAAATACTGATTAAATATCTCAATAATGTTTGGTATGTTTTTGTTCCTTTAAATCAGTGGTGGCCAACCTTTTTGGGAAGCGTGCCACAATCTGATAAAAAAAAGTTACGCGTGCCACTTACAACTTCTCCACCAAACTAAAAAATATACAAAAGTTAATAAATGTTACTTATAGGCTTATTATGGGTTATTTACACCAAAAATATATTTTAAATGCAAGTTCTATATAGTGAAATGTTAAAAAAAAAAAAAAAAAAAAAAATGGTATAACAAATAAAACATATATTTTACATATAAACTTATATAGTTTATTGTTGATAATTTTTTACAGGATCAATCAGCTAGCTTAGGTAAAAAATAAGCAACTTGAAACATTTAATTTTAAATGATTATTAAGCAGTCAGTTCTTCTTAATGTGGTTTTTGAATCTGTAGTTTTTTACTAAATCATCTACATTTGGATTAGTTTGTGAAGATGCTAACAAAATTATGTGTTTTAGGTGCATATCAGTTAATTTTGAGTGATTTTTTGGTTTAATTACGTTCATAACAAAACGTTTCTGCACAAACATATGTTGATACAAACCTACAAACTATATATGACCACTAAATCATGTAAATTTTGAAAATTACTTGGTGGCTCAAATTTCCAAAATTCGATGTAATTCGGATCATTTTTGTGGTTTAAATACTTTCCTTAAAATTGCTTTTTAGAGTAATATGATGCTGTAGGTCAATCATTTCAATTTGTACCTGGGGCGGGTAACAATTAATATCTTGAAGTGAAATCAAAAAAGGATTAGTGAAAAGTTCAGTAATTTTTTTATCATCTATAAAATCCTCAAACCTAGCACTGAAAGAATCCTGCAAAATGGATATTAAATTTTTAAATCTATCATAGTTCGGAACATTAATAACTTTGTAAGATAATTCCTGCATGAATGGGAAATGAGTTGATTTTTTCTCTGCATGATCCAGCCACAGAGTTTGTTCACCAACTAACGTAGGAAAAATACAATTTTCCCCTGTAATCTTAAATTTAAATTTTTTAAACGTTCCATTATATCGGTAAGAAAGCTAAATCCCACAGCCAAATTTTCACTCTTGAGGAGCGAGCATTCACTGGGCAGTACATCGTTTATTTCCAGATATTCTATAACACATTCCCTCAAACTCCAAAATCTCGCAAGTGAACTTCCTTTGGAAAGCCAGCGTACACTACAATGAAGGAGTAACTTGCCATTTTCTTCCGTTTCTTCGGGGAAAAGCGTACGAAATCTTCGTCAATTCAGAGCACGAGCTTGTATTTTGTTTATTCAGCGCACCATGGGGTCAACAACAAAAGACAAGTTTAACTCCTTGGCACAAAGAGCTTCTCAATGAATAATGCAATGACACTTGAAAACGTTTCTTCCCAAATAATTTTCAAGCAATGCAGCAAAACCATTTATTCTGCCAACCCAGCAGCTCCATCTGTGCAAACACTGTCTAATTTTGTCCATTCCATTTTGTTCACATCATTTACATTTTTAAGTTCCTTAAAAATGTCTTCCCCTGTAGTTAAAACTAGTTGGGGCGCAAATTAAGAAGTTCTTCCACAGTATCAAAATTATTGTTCGTGTAACGCACAAAGATGCTTAACTGCGCATTGTCTGTGATATCACAGTTTTCATCAAGAGTTAATGAAAAATATTTACAATTTTGAAGTCCAGAGACAATTTGTGTTCCAACATCCTGGCCCATGTCATCTATACGACACATGACGGTATTTCTAGACAAAGTTATTTTATCAACCATATTTTTGACATTTAGATCACCAACATTTTGGGCGAAAATTAAAAGACTACCTATTATTATCTCCTGTCCAACAGAATATGGTTTTTTCCTGTTGACTAGCAATAAAGAAAGTTCATAAGAAGCCTTCACCATGGTTTTCATTTCGTCATTTCTCTTATGTAACAAAGATTGATGGCCATCTAAAAGGTTCCTTTTTTTATTGATAAATTTCATTCACAAATTTGATCCAACAGGATATTTGCTGTTGAAATCACTATGCAGTTGTTTCAAATGACAGTTCAAGTTAAATTTTTTTGGAACTGCTATACAAATTCCACATATCAAATAAACATGCTTGGAAGCATTGTGATGTGTAAACAAGTATTGTTCTTCCCAGATAATTTTAAAATCACGTGCTGCAATATCTTCTTCACAATTTCTTTTCGATGTCGAAGGTTTACTAATAAACATATTGAAAATGAAAAATTTTTAAGCAAATGCGCTCAACGCTAAAATCTAAAAACAATTTTAGAAAAGGAAAAAAGCTTAACGTCTTGCTAAACAGAATTTAAATCAACTGAGTCTGACCGAGCTAGAAACAATTTGCCGATGTTACGCTAAAAATTTTCTAGGCTCCGAGTCCAGCATTCCGATTAGTCATGGATGTAAGTTCTCATTCCCTCTGCTTTATAAAATGGCTACTTTGTGCAGACAGAATTACTTCTACTGTATCAACAACTGCTCTCCTAATATATTGCAGAATTACTTATTGACATTACAGAAATCGTAAATAGCCAACACCTTCGGAAAAAACCTTTTTATCTGAGATCACGCTTACAACTATAAACACAGAGCTTCAGCACTGCAAGAGGAAGTAGAAATTCGAATAGAAATCCCAGATGTTAAAAATTAACCGCCCCCGAGAGAGGGTGACTTTTGGGCAGATTTGACCGTCCGAGAGAGAGAGAGAATTTATTTGTTTTTAGTCTCACGTTACTCGACACGTTTCTCGGAACGTAACAATGCTGTGGAGTTGTAAGTTTTGAACCATGATCTCATTTTTGGCACTCTACTGAACAAAAGAAAAAATCTTGCTTAGCGCTTTTAATATATCACGCTGAAAATTTCTGTTTCTTTCATATTGTCTTCATGATAATTTTTTATTGTAATTCAATTAATTCAGCAATATTTTCATAAATTTTTTGAAATTTTTCAATAAGTCTTCGTGCGCCACAGTTAAGACTCCCGCGTGCCACAATGTGGCACGCGTGCCGCGGGTTGGCCACCCCTGCTTTAAATTATTAATGAAATACATACATTTTATAAGAAATGATATGAAGCACTTGACTTCAGTATTCCATGGATATTGAATTAGATGTGAACCGTTATGTGAATCAAGATATGAACCGTTTTTGAATGTCAAAGAAAGGAATTTTGCATTGTAATAAAGAGAATGATTCAAATTCACTTTAATTTTGCTTGAAACAAATGAGTTTCATCTAGGAAAATACATTCTCAAAGGGAATTTACAATGTTGTAAGAAAGATTAATGTGAGAAATGAAGAAAATAGAATTAGTACACACCCGATTTAAATCTGTTTTTAGACAATTAATTAAATCGGAATTATTTATTGTTTTGTTGAATTTATTCCTAAGCAATGTTTTCTAAGCCGAATTTCGGACAGATCAGTAAAGACTACTCGATGATTTCCTACCAGCCTTGAATGATGTTGTTCACTATATTTAAATATGTCTACAAACATTTGAGTGTGCTTCACGAATACTTTAAAATTTTATTAATCAATTTTTTAATATGAGTTACTTTAAGAAAACGAAAGCAAAATCTTTGTATGTGACGAAACTTTCAATCTCGTTATAATCTTTAGTTAACTGTTGCAATAATTTGCTACGCTAAAATTTTGTGAAAAATTTTATAGATTTTTTTTTTTGCGTAAAATTGGTATTTGATCATTTAAAGTATAGTTTTTTCACTGTATATGACTATGTATACTCGTATTTTTTGTTAAATAGTAAGAGATCTAAATATTTTAATTAGTATGATGATTATTTAAATTTGATATTTTTAATAAATATATTAGTCATACTTTGTGTAAGCACATTTTTCAATTCCAAATTTTTAAACAAATATTTATAAGTGTAGAGCGAGATTATGGATGTATGCGTTAATAAATCAAAATTAATTACTATTCAAAAGAGAGAATATTAACGGCACTGATTAGAAACACGAGGGTTTTTGGCGACGGTCCGCGTAATTTTGAACCATGGTCAAGTGACGCGGACGACACCTGAGCTAGCACCCTCCTCTTCCATTTACCACACCACGTGAGGACGTTTAAGCTTTCGACAGATTTAACGTGCATCTCTCCCCTCACGGCGGGACTTTAGTGGCACTGGGATCGAACTCATGACACGCTAGCCATGATCCGATGCCTAGACCACTCGGCTAAAGCGACCACATTCAAAAGAGAAAGAAAGTTACTTAAATATAAGTAAATATTAATAATGGATCATTTGTATTAATGCTTTCACGTGTTTTTTGTTAGATACTTTTCTTAAAGTTAAGATGTATGCTGAAGTGATATTTTTTCAAATATGTTTAGCTTTTTTCAAAATAAAAACCTTTTACTTATTATCACTGAATTTATTCAAATTTGTAATGACATATCTCTTTAGCTAAATGTTTTCGCAATGTTTCCAAAATATCGACTCAGTATGCACAAGTATATAAAGGAATATATAATGTAAGCTTCCAGTGTATTCTTATACGGTGAATTTAGAAGAATTTCATTTTTTAAACATAATTTTAAAAATATAATTTATAGAAAACAGTAATTTTTATAAAAAAAAACCTTACCTTGAAAAAAAAAGTTATCCATTTGATTTGTTCATTAAAAAAAAAATTATAAGAAAAATAACAGACTCATCTGACTATAAATACCACCAAAGTCTTGGCAGTTAATTTGTACATTTATACCGTTATCTAGAGTTAATTGCGTATGAATAAATAAAAAGAAGGCTTTGCAATTGTTTCAGGATATTTAAAAGGTAAATATATGTCAAAAGTGGGTGTGGCCCGCCAGTTGATTTTTAAAAAGTCTTTTTGACATGCTTCTAATTGAAAATATGACATGCATGTTGTATTCCTAGAACGGTTTTGAATTAAGATTTCCTAAATATCAAAAACTCAAAATGGATCATTTGAAGATTTTTACCTTACTGACTGACCTTAAAAGCAGTTGTGTATTCTGTATTGTTCATAGAATTTGAATAGACTTCTTATACAAAAAGATGTTTTACATAACCGAGTATAAAAAGCTGTTCCGTTTGTAGAAACAGGATTCATTAATTAGCATAAAAATAAAAGTTCGGGTTTTGGCATAGTATTTAATTATATAAAATATAATGTTACCAAAGCATTTGATAACTAAAAATGAAAAGAACTATTATTAATATTTCAGTATTTTAAACGTATCAAATTATAAATTTTTCTGGCATCTATATAGAGATTTAATTAATTTTCACAACGTTCTAGATCTTGATTGTTTTTTTTCTGTTGCGTTTTTTTTTTTTTTTTTTGAGAGGAGGTAACTGTTAAATCTGATAAGGCTCAAAGTCATTCCTCGTAATTTTTCGCTTTCAAGTGATAAGTTTGGCATTTGAATTGACCCTTTAATCTCAACACTCAAGTTTTTAAATGTACTTATAATTTTTTATATAATATAGGGTTATATGTAACGTTGTTTCCATCAATAAATTAAAAATCGATGATCTACTTATTCGTATCTGGTGCTACTTTGCAATTAGTGTATTCAGTAAAAATTTAAAATTCAAATATATATATATATATATATATATATATATATATATATCCGAAAATCATCACAATTATATTCCCATCTTTTTTCAAAAAGCAGTTAAATTTTTATTAATTAATTATTCAACCCCAAACATTTCAAAATGTATGTATGTAGAAATGTGCTTCTCAAACAATCTATACTTGTGACCCAGTTTTCAATCATAACTTTCATCGCACACCCCGAAATAATATAGCAATATACTGAATGCAATAATAAATAACTTTGATGTAAAGCTTAAAAAAGAATTTTAATTATTATCATACAAATTATCAACAAAAGTATTAAATATAATTTTGTAAATGACAAGCCACATTAGGAGTCACTTGCAAATAATAAAATTTTTCCTAACATAGTATGGAAAAATGCATTACAAAATATATTGGACACTATTAATAACTTTATAGCAGTATTATATCATTGTAAAAGTATATTATATTTTTTATTATGTTAAAATGTATTTGATTGCTAGCTTTCAGTAAATTTGTAAATTTTTAAATCTCTTGTTTCGACTTTTCGATAGGATCATGCCCCCCACATAGGGTTATGACTCCCCCCCCCCACGGGAGGACGCACAACACAGTTTCAGAAACACTAGTGCAGAAGGATTTAAAACTATAAGGAATATTTCAATTGTAGTTTGGAAGTACTGAACAAAAATATATCCGGATCTTCCTAAATGCCAATCGATGCTGATGTAAATAGAAAAAAAGTTAACTCATTTAAAATGTGGCCCAAATGCAAATCATTAAAATATTTTAATTTGCACATTTTTATTTAAAAAAATAAATGTATGCACAAAATATGCTGCATTAATTTTCCATTTAAGTGAAGAGTTTTAAAGAAGATTTTAAGATTTTCGAAAAAATGAAGAGTATTTCAATATATTTTCAACTCCGTATACTCTAAAAATAAATAAACTACCTTCAAAATTCAAATGGAAGGCATTGAACTGCAAAGTGAAATTCAACTGAAAGAGAAATTTGGGAATATTTCTATACTGAAATTTTATGAAGATTAAATTTAGAAGATTTACTGAAATTTTACACCGCAACAAATATCCTAATTTTCCCACTCATTGCCAGTACTTTTTTTTGTGAACATTTATTTTCTAAGAATGAAGCATACAAAATCAAAAAAAAAAAAAAAAAAAGGACTAAGATCACTGACAAACATTTTGAAAATGCATTAAGAATTGTAACTTCGTCTATTGAACCCGATATCGATTTGCTTGTTCAACACAAACGTAAATTCATTCATGTCATTAATTTGATTTTTTTCCATCTTTATGAAATCCAAACTAAGTGAAACGAAACTTTTACAAATTTAAAATAAATGTGCACCTATTCATGTCTAATTCAAATTAAAGAAATTTATAATTAAAATAAATTTATTTATTTTAATAAAACTGTATAGTTAATTTTTATTTCAATTTGTTTTAAAAGAAATATTGTATGTGCGGTCCACAGAAAAAAAATTATTTTTGCAATGCGGCCCACAAGCGCTCATAGCTTAGACATCCATGTTTTAGACATTCCAGCAGATTTACTTCGGTTAGCTGTTCAAAGTATGATTCTGTGACTACAGCACATTGTTGAACATGAAGGTATCATATTGAGCAGTTTTGTTAATGTTACTTTATATTTTTGACGCCTATTTTTAAAACATATTAAATAAGGCTATGAATATTACAGTGCCACCTACCGGTAAAATTTTGTACTACTTTTTTAATTTAATAAATCTCAAGTGCATCATTTGAATTACCTGTGGTTCAAACTCGATGTTATTTGGACCAATAGGACGGATTCTAGAGCCTTCTGAAGTGGTCATCTCAATTCTTGCTAACCCTGTTTATCAGCTATCACGTGATTTCATAAGTTCTATTCAATAACTCTGTGCTTCTCAAACTTTCAATATTTGCCATCGAATATTGAATCACAATTTTCATCACGCCCTTCCTTCCTCCTAGAAACAACAATGTATTGAATTGAATAATAATATAGTTTGACACTAAAGCTACAATACGACTTTAACATCTTAAATGTCCCCGTCGTATTGAGCTCCTTGCTCAGATAGTTCATTAATCGCCCCTAAAGTATCAATGGGTCTTTCCGAAGTACGCTCTTTTCTGTGCAATGTTAGCCATAAAAGTATTTCGTAAGCTTTGGAATTGATCAAAATGACGGTGATAGTGTTTGAGAAGGATTTATTTATATTTCAGAGAATTTGCTTACCTATTTCTATTCCCCCCCCCTCCCGCAATACACCACATACGCGTGCCTACGTGGAAAATGGTGGCATTGGGGAGCGAATCGAATAACTTTTTATAGGCAGTTAAAGGGATTTGTTGCAAACCGTACAAATTATCTAGAAACATGGTAAATTTTCTATTTAATTTCCCTTATGATAAGCCCATGAAGTCACTGGTATTTATTTAACTTGCTCTTTACTTATAACTGTTAAATCTCAATTATCAAATGCATTGTGCAATCCTGATAAACATTTATGAGTGTATTATATCAGTATAAATGTTAATTTTGTTTTTTATTACGCCGGAATGTATTTTATTTGTTTACTTTCAGTAAGTTAATAATTATTTTAAATAATCTTTTGTTTTCGTCTTTTCAATAAGACCGCGCCCCTTGTAGTGTTGCCACGCCCCCAGAGGAGGGTGCGCCACACAATTTGAAAAAAAATCTGCAATAACTGTTTGCCTAATGAAAGTAGTAATCAATAGTTAAGTTAAATTTTTTTTATTAAAATATAAAAATATTTTGCGTTAATGGACTAATTTTTATAGATATACCTTTATATTATTTCTGTACCGTTAATTCATATTTTTGTTCATATACTAAGTAGAATAGCAGCCTTATTAAAAACAAAGCCAAATACTTTATGCATGTAATAACAACTGCTATTTTCTTCAATTTTTTAATGTTATTTAAGAAAAATAAATCATGTTTGAAAGGATTTTTTTATTATGTGGAAGCTAAATTTTACTTGAAAGAAGTATTTGCATTTCAAATAGGATATTGTTTTCTCTTTTATTTATTGAATTACTTTTTTTAGAAATCTGAAATCGCAATAAGATCAATACAGTTCAGTTATAAAATTCTAATCCACAAAATTCTTCAATCATGACAGTATATGCATTACCTATGTATGCATTACTTATATAGAAAACTCAGACCTTTGATGACGTTAGTTTATTTCCACTTGTCCTAATTTATAATTTTATAAAAAGATCGCCGAAAACATACCTTCGAGATGTCAGGTTTCAACTATTATTTCTTTAATATGTACCAAAGGATGTGTAGGATTCTTTTTCCTGCTCCTTCACAAACCTTTTGTGTAAAAGATAATAAAAACTCGAATCCAGTTGATTGTTCATTAAGGTTTTTCTAATGAGAATAAAGTTTTCTAAATACATGCGCGAACTTCCGTATCCAAAGTAAACACTGATGAATTCATGCACACTCCGCAAAAATACCTTTTTTAAAATTTTTTTTTCTAAGTATGGTAAAAAAATATTAAGAAGTAGAAAGATTAAAGACTCTTAAAATAGACTGAAAGTTTTTGTCACCTGCTTTTATATATATATATTTCTAAGAGGATAATTGGGCATAAAAATATTGTTCTAATGACATAGTTTAACGTATGTGTATTAATTAACTTATTTTATGTCGCATGTTTTAACACAACGTTACGAGAGTTGTCGAAAACAAGGGGGGGGGGTTGATAGTCTAAAATATCAACATAAGCATGATTATTTAAAGAACAAATTAGGACTTTTCGATGGTATATAATAACTAAATAAATATCACGAAAATCAATATACTAAGATTTATTATCGTACAATATAAAATTTTTATTTAGAATGTGATTTTTTATAAAAAACAAAGAATTCGCTTCCTAATAGTAAATTGTATATTAAGCTTTCATTTTTCATAGATTAATTGTAAATGCAGTACGATTAAAGGTGCATGAAAGTATACGGCAATTGGAAATTATGCGGCATTACAATGATTAATACTAAGATTAATATTTAAAATTTAACACATACATTGTACATTTAGAAACATGTGATCTAATCCAATTGAATAAGTAGTTTGCTGTTGTAGTTCGATTCTCAAAACTGGAAAGAAAGAGGAACCTCATATTAAAATGATTTCATTTGGTTTCAATAAACCTCTGTCTGAAACAGCTCGAGAGCTTTTGAGAAAGTATCTCATCATTTGAAACCAAAGCTTAGTAACGATTACGATACTTCAATTGCTACCCACCTCCTCTCCAAACCTTCACACCAGGACAGTGGGAGAACCATGTCTAAGCCTTGACGAATATAAGGTTTACTAACCCCGCTACAATAGAGGTCTATAGATGCATTGATTAGATACTCGAAAACACACGGAAAAATGTCCCAACCATGAAAACTGTTCTACCCTGGATGTAACATAATATATATATCTGCATATAAAAGCAACTCACTGACTGACTAATCACGATATCTCTGGAACTATTCAACCTACATACTTGAAATTTGGTAGACATGTTCCTTTCATAGAGTAGACATCAGCTAAGAAAGGATTTTCCGAAATACGAAACGCAAGCGGCGTTACGGGGGTTAAGGGGCGTTATAAATAATTGTTTCCATGTTTAAACTACTCAATGTACAATTTTGAAATTGGGTAAGCAGATTCCTTTCATACAGTAGAGATCCTCTACAAAATGAGTTTGGTGAAAATCGACCCCCAAGTGGCGTTTCAGGGGCTTAGGGGGCGTTATAGATAATTATTTTCATTTTTAAACTATTTGACGCACTGTCTTTAAATTTGATAAATAGATTCCTTTCGTAGAATAATGATCAGTTACAAAACGGGTTTTGTGAAAACAGACTTCTAAGTGGCGTTGCGGGGGATTAAGGGGCGTAATAGATAAATATATCCGTTTTTAAACTACTTCACCTACCTGCTTGAAAATTGGTAGGTAAGTTTCTGTCATAGAGTAAATATCCGCTACAAAATGGGTTTTTAAAAAATTGACCCCCAAGGGGTGTTGCGGTGTTGGGGGGTTTAAGGGGCGTTATAAATTCCGATTTTTAACTATTAGACGTACAGTCTTGACACTTACTAAGCAGATTCCTCTCATAGGGTAGAGATACGCTACAAAATGGGTTTCGTGAAAATTTCCCCCAAGTGGCGTTGCGGGACTTAAGGGGCGTTATAGATAATTATTTCCATTTTTAAACTATTAGACGCACAGTCTTTATATTTGATAAATAGATTTCTTTCATAGAGTAGAGATCAGCTATAAGAAGGTTTTGTGAAAACAGACTTCTAAGTGGCGTTGCGGGGGATTAAGGGGCGTAAGAGATAAATATTTTCGTTTTTAAACTACTTGACCTACCTGCTTGAAAATTGGTACGAATGTTTCTTTCATGGAGTAAATATCCGCTACAAAACGGGTTTGGGGAAAATCGACCCCCAAGGGGTGTTGCGGTTAAGGGCAGATATAAATAATTATTTCTATTTTTAAACTATTAGACGCACAGTGTTGAAATTTGATAAGCAGATTCCTCTCATAGGATAGAGATACACTACAAAATGTGTTTTGTGAAAATTGACCCCTAGGTGGCGTTGCGGGGGTTCAAGGGGCGTTATTGATATTTTTTTTTGCATTTTTAATTTATTGGACACACAAATTTTGCTCAGCAGATTCCTTTCATAGAGTGCAATTCCCCTACAAAATGGGTTTTGTGAAAACAGACACCGAAGTGGCGTTGCGGGGGCTCATTAGGCGTTATAGATAATTATCCCCATTTTTAAACTATTAGACGTACAGTCTTGAAATTTGATAAGCAGATTCCTTTCGTAGAGAACCACTACAAAATGGGTTTTGCGAATATCAACTACTAAGTTTAATTTCGGGAGATTAAGAGGCGTAATCGATAAATATTTCCATTTTTAAACTATATGATCATCCTGCTTGAAAATTGGTAGTCATGTTCCTTTCATGGAATATAATTCCTCTAACAAAGAGTAAAACGAAAATTGACCCCTAAGGATGGTTGCGAGGGGTCAAGAGGAGTTACAGAAAAATATTCCTGTTTTTAATTGTTAGACCTATATACTTGAAATTTTTTAAGCATGTTTCTTTTGTTGAAAAGGGATGCACTAAGAATGTATTTTGAGTAAATCAAGTTCTGCGGAGGGGTGCAGGGGTTACTGGGACGTATTGACACAAAAAAAATCCTTTTTTCGAGCTACAAGGACTATAATAATGAAAATTGTTTTGCATTTTTCTTTTGTTGAATTGAAATCCGCTAAGAGAGGTTATTTTGGAAAACGGCTCTCAACACGGGATTACGGGGATATTGATAGTAAAACTTTTGTTTTTTTCTGTTTGATTTAGACTTGAAATTTGGCTTGCATGTTCAATTTAAGGAGTAGAGATCCACCGCGAAAATTGGTTTTGCTGGAATTTACTTGGTTTTTGGGTTACGAGAGAGCAAACATCATTCTATACTTCAATTTTAGAGATTTTTAGAACATACAAATTAGATGAGTTCTGCCCTTTTTATTTATCAAGAGGTGACAGTTACAGGTCTAAGTATATTTTTCAATACAATCGAATTCTTAATGCTGAGACTTAGATATCAGTAATTTATACATATATATAAGCAGTAAAAATTTATAAAACATCCTGAAATACCCAGCAAAGCGGGGGGGGGGGTAACAGCTAGTATATATATATATATATATATATGGCTCATCCTCAAGAATTCTGGACACATACCTTTTTTTGTTTCTCGATCCCCTTTTCAAAAATGATTATTAAGTCTATAAATTATTTCCTGTTAATGGTTTAAGTGACAGACAAAATCTGTAGGTAGAAACCTTTTCTTATATTAAAAAAGTCCTCCGGGAAATTAGCTCTATTTTTTCACATTTCAGGTAAATATACAAAGCTTTAGCACCTCAAGTCTAAACCATTTGAAGAGGTTTTAAAATGCTATTTGTTAAAATGATGTAGTGCACTTACGCTTAGAAGTATTTCTTCTGTGGGTATAAGTAAATCAAATGATTAATATTACTACCATTTTCCTTTTTTAATAATCATAAAGATTATTCAAAAGGAATAGCTAAGAAAAAAAATCCCCGATCCAATACTCATAAACAACTCAACTCGTTAAGCCACGTATTATTTCGCTTTGCTTAAGAGATGACAGGTTTGCATTGTATCTACTCGTTTGGTTTCACAGAAATTTTTAAATTCCTAATTAGAGTATAAACTTTGGTTATTGAAACTTCATTTGAAGAAAATTTACGAAGAATGCTTCTACAAGAGAGAAAATAATACGTGGAAATTGTTCAGAATGGATTAATATATTTTCTTCCAGTATTGTTTTATTTCAAATCAAGTGACAAAGGTGTGACTTCCGGTAAAACTTACCCCCTACATTCCAATGAAATATATGAAGGTTTTAGAAAGCTCTGCTCAGTTTCTACAATTAGACTTTTCGCATATCTCTATATTATAATCTGCAAAAATCAAAACTTCGATCACACATCTAGAACAAAGGAATATAAGAAGATACTGATTCCCTTAGATTTCTTCCATAATTTAATTTTTGAAAACGATGGATGATAACATTTTATCCAGTGACTACAGACCCAATCAAAATGAAGGTGTACGAAACTCCGAGAATTCGGGATCTTTTTCTTCACTACAAGCAGATGCGTATGAAGCTTATCAACCTGAATTCCAGCCAAATGATGACTGTACAATGTTTAGATATCCCTCTGAGATCACAACAGAAACATGCAATTTGAAAGTGGAAGGCAACAGCATGATAACTCAATTCGAATCTTCCTTACAGATGCAAAATAATTTACGTGACGAGCAAATTAATTTACTTTTGAAATCCACATTTTCAGGAGGAGAAAGAATGGAATTGCAACAAAAGAGAATGCAGGAAACCTCAATTAATATATCGGATGTTGTGCGAGCTATACGAACAGCATGTGATGTTCTTAATGAAATTAATTCCGAAAATAATTTTTTACCTCCAGAAACTTGTGAAATCTACTTATTTCCGTCGAAACTGAATTCATTCCATTCCCAAGATGAAACATTAGTTCTTAAGAACGATCTATTAAATAAGAATGAGGTTAAAGAAAGTAAAAGCAATAGTGACAAAGTAAAATATATCAATAAATCATCCAATAGCGTTTCTAATAGCGAAAACTTCAATTCTTCGCACAATAACTCTGATACATTTTTAGAAGAAAATAATTTTCAGAGACAAATAGAAACATCCGACTTTGAAAGAACTTTCAATTGCGATATTTGTTTAAAAAAACTGAATACTTTATCATCTCTTTTGAATCACAAATGCCTAAATTTCAGTGAGAAGCCTTCCCAGGATGCCGTATGTCAATCAAAAGTTTCTCAAAAAGTACTTTTCTCAAGGGGAAAGAATACACGTACTACGCCCAGGTCTATCCAGTGCATTGAGTGTAAGGAAATTTTTCTAGAAAATGATCGTGATCGGCATATGCGCTCACATACTGGTGAGAAAAGTATCCAATGTAATGTGTGTAAGAAAAATTTTTCATATGAAAGCAAATTCATTCGGCATAAGCGTATTCATACAGGAGAGAAACCTTTCCATTGTGATGTATGTGAGCGAGAATTTTCACAAAAAGTTAATCTTAATCGGCATTTGCTTATTCATACTGAGGAAAAACTTTACTAGTGTGATATATGTAAACGTAAATTTTCACGAAAAGAAAACTTTATTAAGCATATGCAGGCTCATACTCAAGGCCAATCTTTCCCTTGTGATTTATGTGAGCAAATATTTTTACGAAAAAGAGATCTTACTCTGCATGTGCATTGCAAACATACTGGGCATTAACGTTCGGCTGGTCACAGCATAGTTATATCCCATTCAAAATATAATAATAACCATCCTTTCACCATCAAAGAAAGTATTCTTAGAATGATAAGGTATTTTTCAGAATTTGTTTCTTGAAAATTCATTGTAATCGATAAACTCTCTTTTTGTTCTTGTGCATGGTTATCTAAATTAAACTGCCAGACAGATTGTTTTACTAAACCGTATTTGATATTTTTTGCAAACAATTCTTTTATGCTTGACTTTAAAATGCTGAACGCTATATTTGTTTTGTTTCGTTTTATAATATATTTCAAACAAATCTTAATATTTTACAGATCATTTCATTGTTAATGTGACAAATGTGTTAATGCTACGTATAAATTTGGATTTCATTTCGAAATTTTAAATTTTTTTTGCCTTTTTTTTAAATTTAACATATTTTTAATTCCAACTATTAGCTTATTCTTTCTTTTTATTTATCTTGTTCAAATTTTCAATCGTTAATAAAATGAATTTTAAAGCACTCAATTGAGCTGAAATTTTATATATACTCTTTTTTTGGATGACATTACAGTAAATAATTAATAATAATTAATAAAAATTAATTGATTAAAACTAATTATTGAAAGAATTACAAATGCAGCTACGTTGACATAATTTTTGGCGACTTAGGGACCATTTTCTTGACTTGGTGTCGAAACTTGAAAAGGTTTTTTTCTCACATTTAAAGCGCCCATTTGTGTTGAAATTTTCTAAACACTATTGTTTAGGGTAACAATGCGATAGAGTTAAATTACAATTACTTAAAGTTTTTGACTGAAATTAATTATTTCAAGAATTACAGATTTAGCCACGTTGGCTTCATTTTTAGCGACTTGGGTCAAAACTTTAAGAGATTTTTTTTCTCACATTTCCAAGCTGAACAGTTGAACTGAAATTTTATATAAACGATTTTTTGGATGACAATGTGATACTTTAATTATAATTAGTAAAAATAGTTGTCACTTATAATGTGATTCCGTCCTACATATATGCATATTTATATTAATTGCAACACTATTTAATATAAAATGTAATTCTTTTTTGGTGGACCTAAGTAGGAATTGCTTTAATTTTTTTTTTATATTACTTGTTGAGTTTTAATTTTGGAAAAGTTTACAGTAGAAATATATAATTGTTTTGCATTTCATATGATGCTCAGATTTTTCCTCTCTAATTATAGATTTTCTTCCTCCCATCCGGTATAGTGGTTAGTGGCGTTGTTGATTGCGGTGCCGGTTCGAATCCCGGAAATGGCATGGGTGTTTGTATTGTAATCCTTCACGTGTCACTTTAAAATTCCTTCTTTCCTTCGTGATGTGTGCTTCAGGATTACCTTTGTAAGCCCCCGAGTGATAGCTTGTGGTATACGGGGTTTATAAATGGTTCTCCAAAAAGAATTATACTGTTTTTTTATTTATGTAAGACTCTTTATTCATAATCGTATATTAATAATGAAAGACTATTAAATTTTGTAATTAAAATTTTTAGCATTGGTTTTTTTAATAAATTTATCAATGTTTTTATGTAAGTCTTCTTTTTCTTGTTTCTGAATTTTCTCGAATGTATGTTAAGAAATGGGGGAAATTCCAGAAATAATTTTATTATTATCATCATTATTATTTTTAAAAAGTATACAAATACTTGAAATGTCATCTTAAGAATAGAACTTATAATGTATAAATACCATTTTCTGAATTTGTTTAGGGGTGGGGAGATGGTACCTTAGCACGTTCACTAAATAATTTGTTTAAAGCATTTGTTAAATAAAAGATAAAAAGAGTACTTAATGTTTTATATTAAAATTTGTCGATATCTGAAAGTAATTACCCTAAAAAGTCTACTAAAGAACAATATATACTTGAGAACGAAATTCCCCCAGAAGTATTTTTGTCTGACGAATGTAGCATTAATGTGCGTTTCGTTCTTAATATTTAGAGTTTAATAGTTAGAGAATTTCCTTCACGTAAACCATTAAAAAATATTTGGGTGGAATGACTCAAAAATAAAAAGAAACCTTTTAATTTTTCAGTTTGAAATTACTAATGAACAATATTGGAACTTCTTAATTTAAGAATGGATTCTTGTGTAAAATGAAACCAAAGCGATGTTAAATGGTGGAATATCTGGACGTCTAGAAATAAAACATCTGGGTTTCAGTGTATTTTCTGTCATTTGTGAGTTTCAGGCTGACAATGCGTAATTAAAGGGAACAGAATGTGTAAAATCTAAATTTTATGAAATAATAGCAATAGTGAGAGCTGAGTTATGGAGACTATAAATTTCAAACACCACCTATCTGATACAGTGGTTATTGAGGCTGACTACTGGGCCGTAAGTCTTGGGTTCCAATACTAGAAAAGGCATCGCGAGAGATGTTGATAAATGTATAGCGCATTTGCGGCCTTGGAGTACTTTAAATAGCCGTCGAGCCGCAAGTTCTCTTGTGACTTTGGTGGATGGGGAAATAAGTAGACTCTTGACAAGGCCAGGGTGTTCTCCCTCAAAATTCGAACCGAACCATATGGCACTGCGACCGGTATGGTGTTCAAAGCTGCTGCTAAAGTTAGACGTACAATCTAGCCCTTTTGCCATTATGAATTTCATGGGCTTTGATCTCGCACTGACAATTTGTGGCATCAACAACAATAAAAAGTAACGAAATATTCTTTTTGTATTAATTAAAGTAAATTGAGCTTCAAAATAATTACAATTTCATCATCACGTTGATATCGATTTTACAGTATAATTGAATTTCATCAGTGTTAATTCGGGCAGCAACTGAGAAACAGTTGACATCCATAAGCCAACGAAGGACATTGTCTTTTTTTAAAAATTTTTTTATACTATGTTGCATATTTATTACGAAAAAGACTATCATTTTAAATTTAAATTGACTTTTTAAACGTTGGATGTTTAGTAGTATTTAGCATTTAATCTATTGACGTGTTAATTGAAATATTTTTCAACGTAAAATAGCGGTATTTTTGATATGTTACGAAAAGTATCAACTAACTTGAGGGAGAGGGGGCGAGTGCGGGCTGTAAATTTTTGCCTGTTTTGCCTCTTTCGATGATAAGAGTAAAGAATTTGAACAGGCGAAGAAAAAGGGGTCGAATTAAATAATAATACTTCGACAAAAATAATAAGTTCTTACATTTCATAAAAAGAGAAAACCATTCCTTCTATTGACATAGAAACTTTTAAAAAATAAGGTTAAAAACAAAGTAAAGCTCATTCCGAAAACCGTTTCAGTACTTACAACTAAAATGACATTGTATCACGATCATAAATTGTCCCTTTGCTTAGTTCGTTACATCACCTGTCTAATGAATTCGAGACTACGAGTTCAATTCTCGAATTCACCTTTTGTAACAATTTTGTAATTTTAACAAGTTATCACTGATATTGCCGATACTTACAAATTGAGCATAACTATCCGTGTATTAAATACTTCTTTGATTCTGCTCTATTCCTTGTAAAATTGTACAGTAAAAATCATTTTTAATTGATTCAATCTCATAGATGAATATCTTAAATTATTAGATACGATTGTTAATATATGCATATATTTTTAATCCATGAAATATTCCTTCAAAGTTTAATGGTTGCAAACTATTCCCCGGCGTGTCCCGAGTTCGAGTCTTGGTGACACTGAAGACCCACAGTGTAGAGGGAGCTGTTGCAGGTTAAATCTATTTAGCAAATTATCTCACGAGCTGAGAGTCTCCCGTTAGAGTGTTGGGTTTGTTTGAAGAGGAGGTTGCATTATGAAGTGATATTTTTTCTACTTTTTCGTCGTCGATTTTTAAAGGAATGCGAGGGCTATTGGTGAGGGTTACAAGGGTTTCGAGTCTGAGTCAAGTAATGAAAATAACTTCTAGGTTGTCATTCAAATCTAAATTTTCGACCCCACACCAGTAATAGAACTGGGACCCTTGTTAGATATAACGTACACATTGACCCTGCACCCCTAAGATTTCTTAGCCGTATGTTTATTTACCATGTTTTTTTTCTTTTAATCGGGTTCCGGATTGGTATTTTTGCCATTTGGGTCTGAAATGGGAGCTGGTGTCACCAAAACTCTCATGGAGCTATGAACTTTTTTTGTAATGCTGTAGATTTTAGGTATATAACAATTGACGTAATGTAATTTCGAAGCCCAGTTTCTTCCTCTTCAAAGAAGGCTCCTAAGATCTGGTGATTCGAAATTGTAAGAGGAATTCTCAACTAAAAAAGAAAAATAGCTACTGTTATCAAGTTTAAATTGGTTTATATTTTAGATCTTACACAAGAAGTATTGATGAAGGATTTCTTGATTTTGAACCATAAATTGGTTCCAACAAGAACGACACCAATATTGTTATTTCCTCTTTTTCCCAACTCTCACACCGCGCTAATTGTGAAGGAATCTGAGCATTCACAAATTTAACATAAATCCGCATAACTACACAGCCGGTCGGTAATAGCATTAGCTATGGAATTTATGATTCGATAATGTAAGTGACTTCACGACCATGATGACATTCCTAACACGACTATAAATGCAAGAAAAATGAAACGAAAGGATTGCTCGTTCTTGGATGTACCAAACCCAAACGTTATTGAATTTTTAACTTATCGCAGATAATCATTAAGTCTGCAAAAAAATTGCATGATAAGAGTCTGAGGGTCTAAATCAAAGAAAAAAATCTCTAGACAGAAACAAGTGTTTTGTTTTGAAAATTTCCGCCGAAAAATCATCGTGGCCACGGTAGCAGAGTGGTTAGGGCCACAAACTCGTAGGCAGCGTCTCCCGGGTTCCAATCATGTAAGCAACCTTACAAGCAAAGAGAAATTATGCTCATTAACTCTGTTGAGCTCAAAGTTTATCACGTCATCGAATCCATCAATCATCTCCTCTCTTATTCACTACATTTCGGGGTAAGTAGCAATGCTTATTTTCTTGTTGAAAATCCCTCAAAAAGCCAAATTCTAATATTGAATAAGGTCAGTAGCCCAAAGAAAACACTGATACAAAGTGATTTACGGAAAACTTACAAAAAAAACTTTCTATAGCTCCAATTTCTTTCAATTGCTTTGTTAAAATTTGAGGAAGGTCTTTGTTTATACAAATTTAAACATTATCTTTAAATTAAATTTCTCAGATAATAAAGTGGCCGTGGTAGCTTAGTGGCTGTGGGTACAACTTATGGCCGGTGTGTTATAAGTTAGTACCTTAGTGCAACTGAAGACATGCCAAGTAGACGTGTTGATAAATGTAAAATCTGCCGAGGTCAAAATTCCTCTTGTTGCTGTGTCGGGGTAGTTGAGGGAGGAGACGCAATATAAGATGTAATCTTATTCGCTGGACGAAAGCTAAAAGAAAACAATGGGGAGCTTCGGCAATGATCTTTGTGTTGCTTTGTAGCACGTCGCTAATATAATTCTCAACTAAAATCAAACCGTATCTTTTGACGATTCATTTAAATACGTTCAAAATTCGGCATCTAGGGTTGAACTGTTTCAATGATGTTTGAAAAATATACATATAATACTTCTGCTACGGACTTCTTTAATCGTGGTACAAAATAAATAAAGTGAAAGCCAATTTTCATTCAATTATAATTTTAAAGAAAATTCACATTCGCAACGCAAAAAACTAGCAGAAATTCAATATTCTTAAGCAACACAACTCGTTAAACCACGTTCATAGTCTCTCGTTGCTTATAAGAAATTGTGCTTTTTTTCATCCTTTTCTGCAAGTATGTAACATTCAAGTAGCATTCTCAAATTTCAACTTTGATACTTAAACATATTATTAGAATTTTATAATTACAGAAGACCTGAACACGAAAAAAGTACGTGTGAATTATTAAAAACGGAATAAGATCATTCCTGTGGCAGTATTGTTTTATCGTCAGTGAAAACACAGGATAAAAGAGGTGAGCATTTCAAAAGATCTTTACAACTGTGCGTCCTGAAATATATGAATGTTGTAGAAAACAAAGTTATAAGATCTCACGGATTATTCTCCCAGATTTGTATGGAAAATTTGAAAAAAATTCAACACGCAGACCGAACATGTAAAACAGAAGGTTTTAAGAAGAAAATGATCGGCTTATATTTTTAGCAGCAAGTAATTTCTCAAAAGGATGGATTATAAATATATATCCAATGAATGCAAGAGACCCAAAGAAAAAACGATTATGTGGGAAACATGGAAAAGTCAAGACAATTTTCCATACTGCAAAAAATACCTTTGAACATTTTATGTGTGAATTTCAGCAAATATGTGATGGTGCAATGTTCGGGCATCCTTCCCAGAACACAAATTTTCAGAATAGTCTGAAAGTGGCAGAATTTTGCACGATAACTCAAATCGATCCTTTATTGCATCTGCAGAATCATTTATACAACGAGCACCCTAATTCTCTTTTTAATTACGATTATTCAAGAGAGGAAAGCACACTCAATCGCAACAAAACAGAGTGCAGGAGTATCCAAAACAAAGTGCAGGATTTTGGATGTTGGGCGATGTATCCGAACTGCATGCGGTGCTTTTCTCGGAATGGATTCACACAGTGATGATTTTCGTTCAGGAACAATAGATTATGTGCATAATGATTTATTTCCATCAGGATTTAATTTAATTGACTCTCAAATAGAAACATCAATTCTTCAGGTTGATCTTTTGGATAAGAATTGGGGATAAAGTGTGAAAATAAATACGGAAAAGTAAAAATAAACAATAAACGATTGGAACAAGATTCAAATGTGGAAGTTTTCAAATCTTCCCCCATTAATTCAAAAAAATCTTTCAAACAAAATAATTTTCAAAATACTGTAGAAATTTCTAGCTTTGAAAGAATTTACTTTTGCAACATTTCTTTGAAAGAATTTAGTACTGCATCTCCTCTTTTGAGACACAAATGCTTACATTCCAGTGAGGAGGATTTCTCCAGCATGGCATACATCAAGAAAAATTTTCTAATTTAGAGCATCTGTTACAGCAAGCGTACAGACACTAAGAACAAGTCTTTCAAGAAAAATATAGGTGAGAAAACTTTTTTACAAAGTGATCGTGATCAGCAAATGCGCACATAAACTGCTAAAAAACTGTCCAGTGTGATGTATGCAAGAAAAAGTTTTTATATACATGCCTTCTTAATCGGCATATGCGTACCCATACTGGAGAGAAGCCTTTCCAGTGTGATTTATGTAAGCGAGAATTTTCATGGAAAGACAATTTTACTATGCATATGTGTTAGCGTACTGGAGAAAAAAATTTCCTGTATGATTAATGGGCGAAGACATTTTTGCAAAAAGCGAAACTTAATCGGCATATGCAAACTTACCCAGGAGTGAAACCTTTCCAGTGTAATTTATGTGAACACAGATTTATTCAAAATGTGATCTTAATAAGCATATGTGGAAATATACCGGAGAAAAACCTTTCCAGTGTGTTGTTTGTGAGCATTGGTTTTCACGAAAATCAAGTCTTAGGAAGCATACACTCACTAAACATAAAGGTATTTAGTTATATGCAGGTCAACAAAGGTTATCCTAATTCAAATATTGGGATATTCATGCTTTGACTCAAAAGAAACCTTTCTACTGTGGTCAATTTAACCGAAAATTATCACTCCACAATTATAAGTATACTATACCTATACTGCGATCCATACAGTATAGGATACTGGACCTCATATAAATACTGAAAATCATCACATGCGTGAAAGTGCTTGAAGAAAAAGAAAATAGGTGCAAAATGTGGCAATTTTGCCTTGATTGGGGAAAATAATCACTTATTTTTCGCTGTACCATTGTACATCTTCGTTTTTGAAAATGCAAGGTCTCTCGTTCTCTTTAGCAGCAGTAGTTGAGTAGGACAGCACTCTCATTGTTGTTCGTACCACTCCATAGCTGTCTCTAACGCAGAAAAAAGCTTCAGCATTTCGTTGTTGATGGCCTCTTCTTCATCCGTTTCATCTTCTACAGGGTTGGATTCTTTTTGCACGGAAGTCACAATCATTTACCATTTGAAATCCACTGTCTTCTGCATCGCATGCCAACCAAGTTTCTAAATCAACAAAACTCAATAAAAGAGCACGTATGCACCCCCTCACTTGGAAACAAACTGACTTAATATTCCGCGCAAATGTTTACCAAACAACACAAATGAAGTTCCCCAAATATCCCCTCACACTGGGGTTTCTCGTCACTTTTGGCCTCATACGAAACAACTGTTGAGCATTGCACTGTTCGAAAACGTATCCGGACTTTGTATATTTGACGCTCCGGATGATAAACGTTCGGATAAACGACGTTCGACTGTACATTGTTATTGTACATGGTTATAGTATGAAGGGGGGCACGAGAAAAATTGTGATAGAATATTGGGCCGTAAATATTCGAAGTTTGAAGAGCACTGATTTACAAACAACCATGTCTTCTCCGGGATTCAAACCCAGGCACTACGGTCAGTAGTTGTATGGATCAGTAGCATGTAGCATCAGTAGTTGTCAGTAGCATGGATGTTTGTAAATGTGTAGTGCGTTTGCGACATTGGGGTACTCTATATAACCGTCGGGCCATAAGTCATCTCGTGAGGTTATTGGAAGGGGGAGAAAGGAGGGCACCCCCTTCCCTCCACGGTGTCCTCCCTCAAATTAATTTTTATTTAAATTTATGTTACTTTTAAGCATTTTTTTTTATCCTAAGAGGACAGGTTTTATAAATATGCTTTAATAAATTATTACGAAATTCCAAAATTTAACACAAAGTTTAACTAAACTTCCTTTTGTTAAAAATGCACAATCGTGTTAAACGATTTTAAATCATCATCTGCATTCTGCGTTATAATGAAAGTGTGAGTGCCAATTTCTTATTTAATGAGTAATTTATTTTTTAATATGGTTTGAATTTAAAACAGTATGAGATTGATTGGCAATTAATCAATTGATTTTAATTTGGGTTCAAGTAACGAGACTAGTTATTTGAGTTGGCACTCCTATCTCAAAACTTTCACCGTACTCTGACATGACTATTTACATTCTAAAGCACTTATATCGGCCTTACTACACGAGAAATTTTTTAAATGAAAATAGTTTTTTAAAAATATGAACCCTATATATATATATATATATATATGAAGGGGGCGCTACTGCATGGCCTCTGACGTAACGCCGATGGCTCCAGCAGGAGACGAGCGGCAACCAGCCAGACGAGGAGACTAGAGGGAGACATGAGAGAAGCAGGAGACAGAGCGAGAAAGACCCACGACGACAGAGAAATAAACTCTATTTAGAATATTGAAAGCCATTTAGGCAACAACGCGCGTTTAAATGTTGTAATATGTTAATTGTTTTGTAACATTTCATTGTAATTATTGTTAAAATAAACAGTTTATTCTGTTAATTATTAGTTATCTCGAGGCCTTTGAATAATACCAACATAACTTTTGTTCGCTCGGCCTCAAATTAAGTTAAAATATTTAATAACCCCTACAAATAATAAAGATTTTCAAGATTTAAATAGACGAACCAAGAAAACGACGAATCAAGAAAACGTTTGGACCACCACGCTGCAACTACGAAATAATCAACGGTGAGTCCATTCCAAATTATTCATTTTTATCCTGGAAAAAATTATATTTATGATGGTCTGTCTTGAAGAAATACCTCTCTCTGCTATTGCAGTATTATTAAAAACGGCCTCTTATTCAAGTGTGTAACTTCTCCACAGAATTGTACAAGACGAACCTTACGACAAATCTTCTAGAAAGACGTTAAAAAAATTCGCGGGTTTTTCGCCACATTATGATTTAGAAACACGAAAGGAAAAAAATTTAAAAGAATTTACAAAGACGGAGCTGATTATGTTGTGTACTATGTTAGGCTTGAATTGCACGGGTAGTGCTAAAGAATTAAACGAACGAATATTTAAAAATTTCTCAGACCTTACATCTTTAAAAAATAATTTTACAGAAAACTTAATTGACGATGGAGAGATAGGTCCAACGCCGTTTTCGCGGGAATCTGGTCTGCAACTCGAATAAACAACTCCCCACCCCGCAGACTGGACCCTTTAGATCTTTTTTGTTGAACTTTCACCAAACCCTTCTCGCTTTCCCCAACGGAGGAAATTCAACACCACAGGACGAATGGCAATTGCTTTTGGTTAGGAGAACTACTTTCGACTCTGCGTCCGTTCACAACCGGTGATAATTACAGTGTAAAAGCCTTTTTTCGCGATGTGCAGGAAAACTTTGTGTTTATCCCACACGTATCGGAATTACAAAAAAATAATTTGCGTAAAACGTTTACTTCAGGGTCCTGCAAAGACTTTTGTGCAAACTCTGCATAACATATTTGCACATGCTTCTTTAAAAAATGCTTTAATAGAGGAATTTGCGGATTTATTTAGTTCTTACGACGTTCATGAGGAAATGCAGAATCGTAGATTACGCCCAACAGAATCCCTGTTTGAATATTTTTTGGCCATGCGAAAATTGCTTCAAAAGCAAACTTTCTTATTGACGACCAATCTATAATTACTTACTGTGTTTCTGGAATACCTGATTCCAAACATAACAAATTAATATTGTATGCATGCAACAGTATATCAGAATTTAAGGAAACATTAAAGATATATGAAAAAGTTTTTATGCAAAATAATTCTAAGAGTTTTGATAGTAATAATAAGAGTACAAAAGTTAAACAATATGATTTCTATGTCTAGTAAAAATGATATGTGTTCTGATAATAAATTTCAAAATAGAAGTACATTTAATGCTACTGGTAATAAGAGTAATGTACGCGTATACGTTTCTTTAATTGTGGACTATATAATCATACATCAAAAGGAATGTTATCATAAAAATAAAGATTTAAAATGTTTTAGATGTAATCAATTTGGTCACAAAAGCTCTCAGTATGTATTTAATAAGCCTGATGCTAAAAATGAAGTTGTAAATGAGGTTGTACATGAAGTTGTTATTGAAATCAATTCTTCAACAGAAATGAGTAAAACTGTTAAAATTAATGCTCTTATTAATAAGGGTACTACGATAACTTTAGTACGCGAAAGTGTTTATCATACTCTTGGAAGACCGACGTTAAGTCCCACAAGAATAAGATTAAATTCTTTCGGTAAAAATGAAATTAAGCTCTTCGGATCTTTTAAATCTACTGTTGATATCGGATATAGTAAATTTAAGACGGAGATATATGTTATTGATAATTTGCAAACAACTATTGATGTAATTATTGGCACTGATATCTTAAAACAGACGGAATTTAAAATTAGTGCAAATGCTATAGAATTATTACCTAAAAAAGATCACTTTATTAATTTAATTAATGTATCCAAGGCACATAACCAAACGGAATTAAAAGATAATGCTCTTATAGTATTGCAACTAAAATTAAAAAAATGCAGAAGATAAATGTAAACACTTAGAGGTCTACGTACGTAACACATCTACATTATCATTAGAAAAAAACGGAGTTATTAGATAAATTGCGTAAATTGGAAGAATCAGATCTAAAAAAGGCTGACAAGTTATCTAAACTTGAAGAAAAGTACGAGATCTTAAAAGAAAAATTTAAAATTTTAGAAAAGCGACATGTGAAAAAGAAATTGAATGTGCTTCGTTAAAAGAAAAAATACTCATCGTAAGCCAACAAACGGAATCAAACGACTATCCTAAAACATCCATGAAAACTAAAAATGACGCAAAGAAAAATACGACTATTAAATGACGAAAATACCACAAGACTCTTGCAAGAACGTGACGAAGTGCATCAAGACGTAAAATTCAGTATTCAACACTTCCAAAAAATCAGTAAAGCCCAGTTTCATAAAAGACGTAAGAAACCCCACGTATGTAAAAAAGTCGAACTTGTAACAATCACATACACACAAAACAACCCAGTTCGGTATAGGATTTAAATTACGACCCAAGTTCTACGGACCATATCGAATCAAGACCGTCAAACCCCATGGCAAATATGAAGTTGAAAAGGTTGGACAACAGGAAGGTCCTTATCTTACATCTACAGCAGCTGACGTCATGAAGAAGTGGTCAACGGAGGAAGCCTAAAGATTTTACTGCTAAAATTCCCTCCCCCCCCCATCAGTGAATCCACCTTTAAAGTGACTCTCTGCGAACCGGACACTGTAAATGACGAACTGACCTTTTTTACCCCCTTTTTATAACTTTTTTTTTTGGAGCAGCTGCGAGCAGCAATGATGTGATCCAGTTCCATATAAACGACGACTCTGTGAAGTCCAGAAAACATCACACTTATTTTTTGTTCTTTTCACTGTTTTCAATTTTTGTTTTATAGGTTCTAATGCTTTGAAATAGTCTTACTTTCTGTCGCTGAGGTCGGTTACTATTTAGGACGGCCGAATGTGAAGGGGGCGCAACTGCATGACCACTGATGTAACCCCGCTGGCTTCAGCAGGAAACGAGCGGCCACCAGCCAGACTAGGAGACATGAGAGAAGCAGGAGGCAGAGCGGGATAGACCCACGACGACAGAGAAATAATCCTTATTCAGAAAAATGAAAGCCATTTAGGCAACGACGAGCGTTTAAATGTTGTAATGTGTTAATTGTTTTGTCCCATTTCATTATAGTTATTGTTTAAATAAACAGTTTATTCTGATAATTATTAGTTATCTCGAGGCTTTTAAATAACACCAACATAACATATATATATATATGTGTGTATGTATATATATGAGTAATATCCTCTTATATTTCAGTGGTTTGGAATTAGCTGCTTGATATTTTATATTATTGACTATGTGTTATTCTTCATTATTATGAGAAAGTTATCACTGTGAATTAGTCCTTAACTATTTTTGTTTTTTACTCCCTAAAATTGATTTCTTTTGTAAAATAATATGATGTAAGGACATAAATCCTAATAAATAAGTGTTTCAAACCTAGTTTAGCGAACACTATATTTCACCAAAGATGTTTCAGATAAATATTTGAATGCAGGTATCACAGAAGGAAATCACATCAGAAAGAAAATAGCAGCCTGAGTATTTGCAATATTATAAGTTTTAGCACGTAATATGGGAAAATGACTACAACCTAATAATGATAAATGCTTTATTGAACAAAATGAAGGATGAAATATTTAAACTATAGTAAACACCAAAGGAGAACGTCTTCCTCCTACGTCTAGAGCTTAGCGTCTCTAACATCCGTCTGCCTCATTTCCCGTGTGTCCTTCAGTCAGACATTCCGGGCGGGGTGTGACGTCAGTGTGGACTACTCCACCCTAAGTACAGGGGGAGGGGTTGTAACATCGCACATATCCAACCCTACATCGGCCATCATGACCGGGAAGGTGACCTCGCCTAAATATTTACAATGATAAAATGGTACAGATATATAGTAATAAAATATTAAAAATATACACAGTTACACAGTAGATAAAAGAATTATACACAACACAAAATATCATCAAAGAAAAATTACAAAAACACTGAAAAATGAGCAAATTTAAAGTAATAATTGATAAATAGGAAAAATTTCATACATTACCACTGGGGTAAAACAAATTATGTTAACGATACAAATTAGATCATGGCTAAAATAAGAATCTGGAATAAGGAACACAGGAACATATTCAAGCAAGATACTCGTACTTTTAAATACTTAAATTTGTACTAAAATGAAATAAGAAAATATTAGAGTCATTCAAATAAAAATGGGAGCAAAAATAAATAAAAAGTCTGTTGATAATGTCTATAACGAAAGTCTTTCACAGGAAGAAAAATTGTGAACAGTTTTTAATGGAGAAATCATGTAGAGTTAATTTGGTTTGGCCAGAGTTTCATGAATTCTGCACAAGTAGATGTTTTTGATGGTCCGTCGACGAAATCACACTTTTCTACATCATAAGTGTCATTGTTCTTGACTTTTGTAACTTTGTATGGTCCGAGGTATTTTTGCTTAAGTTTCAAGCCTGGACCAAACTGAGTGCGTTTAATTGCTACTAGGTCGTGTAGTTGATATTTATGAGCTTGTCTGCGCCGGAGATTGTACGTGCGGCGATTCTCATCTTGAACTTTGTAGATTTGCTTTTTGGCATCTTGACGGAGAGCATCACGTTGTTCTTGGAATTGAGCTGTAATCTCATCGTTAAGAAGTTGGACTATCTCAATGTCCTGGCAAGACTTCGTTTTGGTGCCGAAAAAGAGTTCAAATGGAGTCATCTTGATGCTTCTTTGAAAAGTTGAGTTCAGGATTTCTTGCAGGTGGGGTACGTGAGAGTACCATTTCTCAGGATCGACGACAGAAAGTTTTGACAGCACAGCAATGATGGTGGAATTTTGTTTTTCAATTTGGCCATTAGATCTTGGGAGACCAGTTGTAATGGAGATATGAAGGATGTTTTGCTTATTACAGTAATCTTCAAATGCGGAGGAAGTAAATGCGGATCCTTTATCAGTGATAATCCTAGCGGGGTTTCCGAACACATGTCGTTGGTTTTCTAATCGTTTTATGACTTCTGCAGCGTCCGTAGATCTAGTGGGATACAGCCATGTAAATTTACTGAATGCGTCTATCACTGCAAAAACGTGCTTGTATTTCTTAGAAGTTGTCGCTAGAGGACCCAAATGATCTAGATGAAATGTATGGAGTGGTAAGTCGTTCTTTTCTATCGGGTTAAGCATACCATCTTGTTTACCACGTTTTCGGTTTGTGAGAATGCATGTAACACAGTTTTGAATGCATTTTTCAACTTTGTCTTTAAGTCGTGGGATGTAAAAGTCTTTGCTAATTAAATCTTGTGTGCGTAGAACAGCAAAATGGCCACGTTCATGTGCAGTTTTAATGATATTAGCCTGCATTTCGTCAGGTACCACTAGTAAATCGGTGCCATTGACTGTTTTGTACAGAAGTTTGTTTTTTACGATATAGTTATCATGCGGCGTTTGTTTCTAGAAGCGTCTTTATCGCTGTGATTTGGTCATCAGCCTGTTGTGCTTTGAGAAATTGAAGATGGACACTATTTTGGATTAGCATACAATGTGGAGGTCGACTGAGAGCATCCACGTGAGCCATCTTTGAGCCTGTACGGTGTTCTATTGTATAGTTAAATTCTTGGAGATAAAGTGCCCATCTGGCTATCCTGGGATTAAGCTCTTTTTTACTTAGTGTTTTGACGAGGGCGTCACAGTCAGTAATAATTTTGAATGATGTTCCTAGTACATAGATGCGAAACTTTTTAAGTGCTTCGACCACTGCAAGGACTTCTAGTTCAAAACTAGTGTACTTTCTTTCATTGTCTGATGTCTTTTTTGACATGTAGAATACAGGGTGAAACTGATTGTCATGTATGGATTTTTGGAGTAGGACTGCACCCATACCGTGAATTGACGCGTCAGTGTGAATCTCAGTGGGAGAATTTTGATTAAAAATACTTAGAACGGGTTGTTGGGAAAGTAAGTACTTTAATTTTTGAAATGCTGCCTGTTGTTCAGCATAAAATTGGAAAGGGGAGTCCTTACGAAGGAGGTCACTCAAAGGTTTTGCTATGGTCGAATATGAGGGTAAAAACTTTCTAAAATAGCCAGTAAGACCAAGAAATCGGCGAACGTCTTTAATATTTTTAAGATCTGGATAATTAATAACAGCTTTAGTTTTTGAAGGGGAAGGAAACAATCTACCGTATTCTATAATATGGCCAAGAAACTCAATTTTATTTTGTAAAAATTGACACTTTTTAAAATTTATTTCAAGTCCGTAATCACAAGCTACCTCTAGAACTTTTTTTAGATATTCAAGGGCTTGGGACTCATTAGCAGCGGGAATAACAACATCATCCATATATGGGAGAACAATACTTTTCGAAATCAGATGTCGGAAAATGGCATTTATGTATCGCATAAAAGTGGAAGGACAAGTACTTAGTCCAAAAGGCATTCGTCTAAATTGATACTGCCCATTGTGAGTAACAAAACTAGTAAATTTACGGCTCCTTTCATTTACCGCGACATGGAAAAATCCATTTTTTAGATCTAGAGTAGTAAATATTTTAGCATTTTGGAGAAAATCTAAAATATCGTCAATTAAAGGAAGAGGATAGTTATCTTTAATAAGTTTGCGATTTAAGCGTCTATAATCAATGCAAACTCTTGATTTCCCGTCTTTTTTCTTTACTACCACAACTTGACTAGCGTAAGGAGATGAACATGGCTCAACAATTCCATTTTCAACCCATTCATCAACTTGAGCGTCCACTATATCTCGTTGGGCAAATGGCAAACGTCGGGGCTTATGAAATATCGGTTCGTCGTCGGTAAGAGCGATATCAAGCTCAATGTTTGCAGTTTTTGTTTTTTTAGGCGTGTATGCCAATAGCAGTTGTTCGACTTTAGCTCGATTATGCTGAGAAACATTTGGACCGATATCGAATATGGGTGAATCGTCGGAAATCGTCATAATAAAATTTTCATCTACACTATCACAGGATCTTAAAATTTGTGAAAATTTTACGCCTGTAGGCGATATATTTAGATGTGCTTGTTTAATTACGTCACAACCGATTATGAGGTCATAATTTGTACAAGAATTTGGTACAACAGAAATAGTAACAGAAAAAATTTGATCGTCGATAGTAATTTCAGAATCAAAAGTTCCTATCACATTAATTCGCGAAAAACCAAAACCTGTTAATAATGTATTGGTTTGTTTCAGTGGCGGTGCATCTATATTTATGTAAGTAGAATTTCTTAATAGTGTTAAATTGCTGCCTGTGTCTATTAATCCGTTAAGTTTACGGCCAAAAATTGTTACGTCTTTACACATATTTATAGGAGAAGGCAATTCATGCACAGCATTTACACCAGAAGGTGGTGTAGAACTATTATTTAAATTAGTTCGTCGGCATTCAAATGATTTGTGACCATAAAGATTACACGAGAGGCATCTGGGACCACGTGAATGATTAGGACAAGATTTTGATAGGTGACTATATCATTACAATTAAAACAACGTTGGGGATTTTTAGCTACGTCAGAAACGTTAAATTTTGTGGGTTTTCTTTGGAAGCTTTGTTGTTTAGAATCGCGTCCTCGGCTTTCATATGAATGACGAAAATTCGGTGAATTTAGAGTTATGTATTCCCATGTTTTTAACGACTGTTTCATAGGTACGTAATTTCTGCTTAAAATTCGGAAAATGAGGTTGTACCATATAGAATTATTTTATCTGAACGCGGCCCATCAATTCCATTAATGACGTACTGGATAATTGATGCTTCGGTCAATTTTTGAATCACATCTATTTGCTAATTCACGCATGGAATTAAAATATTGCATTAAAAGTCTCCGTTTTATACATGTTTCTTTTCTCTAATTCGCGGTGAATCTCTATGGAAGTAACTGAATCCAAAAATTCTTCAATTAAAGCTTTTTTAAATGACTCAGTAGGTATTTAAATTTCTTTGTGAAAAAAGAAATGATTTAGCAGTTCCACATACTACACGTTTTGCGAAAAATTAATTTTTTGAGAGGAACTGATAGCTGGGAATAAATCAAAAATTCTTCTTCAATATCGCGAAAGAAACTATTTACAGAATAAAAATCTTCGCTAGTAAATTTTCTACTAGTCGCTGAAATATCCCGCAAAAGGGTCCAAAACTGAGTATTCATCTCTGTAATGGAAGCATCGTTTGAATGGGGAGGAAAAGTATTTTGTGTACAAAGAGATGAGACGTTTTGATGTGCCGGCATGAAAGAATAACCTTGAACACTGGGTAGGGTTGCGTTGCTGCCCAGATGTTGAAAGGAGGAGTGTTGGTTTGTTCCCTGTGTCGAAAAAATTCCTGTCTAACGAGAGTTTTGATGTTCGTTTTTGAAACGTGGATTGATTCTCAGAAAAAACTACGTTCTCGCTTTCAGAAAAGGACGTCTCTGAATTTTTTAATGTTAGTAGGAATTCATCTAAGTTCGTCAAAGCTTTAAATATACTATTCCATAAATTTTGCTCATTTGTTTCCACGTCTAAATGCAATAAATTAGCGACTGAGATAAAATCAGGCAATGAGAATTCGGTTAAAATTTTTTCTTTGTGTTCTTCGACTCTAAACTCTTTAGGGAATGTGGAAAAATTTCTTATTTTATTTCGCGAAGAACGGTCAAATTCGGTGAATCCTAATATAGAATTTAATGTTTTTACAGCACGAGTTGTACCACATTTCAACGAATTGGCAATTATAGGAATATCACCTAATTTAATATTTTTACTTGACATATTAATATACAAAATTAACCACTTTGAAAATTTATAGATGGTGCAAGGTTGTAATCAAAATTTCCCAATCACACTCTGAGTTAAAACTACTAAATACAGTAATTTGAAAGCCAAAATAAACAAACAAAAAATACGTTTAATTAAATTTTGCCTACCTGGGGTTGGGGAGCAGTCCGTACACTAATCCAGAACCAGTTGAGGCACAAGAATCCCATAAAAAGATAGTCCTACAAGTCGTTTTTACACTTTTAGCCCTGTATCGTTCATTGAAGAAAAAAAAATATTAACGCTTCTTATAAAAAAAAAAATTTCTCGTCTAGAAGAGATTTTCCTTAATATGCAAGAGAAAGGTCGAGCCCCCAAAATATGGGAAAATGACTACAACCTAATAATGATAAATGCTTTATTGAACAAAATGAAGGATGAAATATTTAAACTATAGTAAACACCAAAGGAGAACGTCTTCCTCCTACGTCTAGAGCTTAGCGTCTCTAACGTCCGTCTGCCTCATTTCCCGTGTGTCCTTCAGTCAGACATTCCGGGAGGGGTGTGACGTCAGTGTGGACTACTCCACCCTAAGTACAGGGGGAGGGGTTGTA
>BMAO01036628.1:358149-384184 GCA_019973975.1 Trichonephila clavata | reverse complement strand
TTTGTCAACATTTCACAAAATTCTTTTCCACGCTGAGTCATCATATCAATGTTAATCACCTGCTAATACAGTTCTGTAATCTGAATTTTTACTGTCCAAACTTTGATCAAGGGCATCAAAAATGTCGTCATCTGAGGATCCTGGTTTGGCATATAAAACGGCCATGCGTATTTTAGTTTTAAAGTTTACTACCATGACGTGAACACCTGTTTCGTAATTTGGAAACATTTCCACCTCTTCCACCATGGAACTCAAGTGTTTTTTAATATAAATGGACACACCGCTAGGCTTTCGACGCGAATGATGACTGAGCAAGTGGTAGTGATCAAAATGGTCCAAGGCAAATTTATCTCCGACCACTGTCCACGTTTCAGCAAACAATAAAATATTACAATTCATCATACAGGGATCAGCAGCAATGTCTTCATGATGTGCATTCAGAGATTGAACGTTATGATACATGATTTGTAACGTATTGGGATTCGTTGTGTTGGTGTAGAAATGCATATTTGGGTAGGATGGAATGGGCTTTGAGTCTTTTCATCTCTTGAAGAATTAAATCATCTTCTCGTGGAGGTGGAGGAGCCTTGTATTCGCCTAAAATATACAATCCTTGAATGCTTGTGACTCGAGACAAAGCAACATATTGTAGGGATCGTGTCAGATTGCGTTTAAATCCAACTGCTGCTTCTTGAAACGTGGCTCCTTGTGATTTGTGGATTGTCATCGCTTCCGCTAGAATGATTGGAAATTGGTTTCTTGTCACTGAAATGGCGTCGTTGTTGGAGCGGTACACCACTTTTTTCATTCGCTCGATGGAGTCCAAAGCAAACCCATCTTGTTTTGAATCAGTAACGAATACATTGCCTACGCTTCTCTTTACCAATATCATTTGGAAATTCCAACCAAATGCGCTTTACTTCTGATAATTCGATCCTTTAACGAAACAATATTCAAGCTTTTTCAGCTGCCCCACAGCACCATTCACCAAACCATCTGCTGTATCAATGTTGTAAGTCAGCATGTATTTGGCTCCTACTTTAAGCTTTATCACCGATTCCAAATTACCCGTTTTAGTTCGATCCAAATTCCCGCACTTTATCCGAAAACGTTTTGCTTGGAGCATTCGGGGCAGTTCCTGAAACAGAATCATAGGCTTGACTTTTCACCAGAGGACCCTCAATAGAATTGAGACGTAGTTTGTTTGCCAAATCGACGTCATGATTGGAATGGTACAATAAGGTAGCACTTTTAGGTACCTTTTCAAGTATGTTTGTTTGTTTTTAAAGTTCCACGTCTTTGTCTGTCAATTCTCCCAATGCTAGGCGATTCAAAAGTTCGGCATATGTTTTATCATCTTTTTGACGCATAATTTCATTCAGTTCGTAATATTGAGTTAAATGCCACGTTGGAGGAGCCAACTGGTTTAAACCTGATATTTGCTTGAAAATTGGAGCATCCTTTACTGGTGGGAGCTGGTTAAAGTCTCCAAAATGTAAAATATGGAGTCCTCCGAAGGGTTCTTCACTCCCCTTAAACTGTTTTAAATGTGAATTCACTTTCTCGTACATGTTTGCACCTACCATGGATATTTCGTCAATGATGACACATTTTACGTTAGCATATTTCACCGCATATTCGGTAATGCTACTCCCACTCAAACACGAATTCTTTGACAACCCTATCCCTAAAGCATGGTGCAAAGTTTCCCCTTAATATTTGAAGCGCTTTACCAGTTGGAGCCATTTTGAGAACGGTGGGTGAACTGGGGTCCTGATCTGGTTTCTCAAACATTCGGATTAACGTTTGCTCCAATGATATGAATTAAAAAGGATTTTCCAGTACCAGCAGCTCCTTGGATCATCCAGTGCAAACGATTTGTGGGTTCCCTTCGCAAGCAACTTTGCAAATGCTGTACCAGTCCCGCTGTTTCAAGTTGCATTTTTGAACCAATTCCCTGTATTTGTCGTCCGGACATTTATTCGTAGGCTGAAAGACAGAGAATCCTTTTCCATAGGAAGCATTCATATCCAAAGAAATATTCCCTATTATTTCATTTTCATCATATTCCAGTACCGGCTCAAAGGAGACTAGGGATGTTTCTTCAGATTTTTCTTCATTCTCTTCAAGTTCTCTGGATTTCTCCAATTGCATCAATTCTTCTTCCAAATCCAGGTTTTCATCCGCCACAAATTCTTTGCGATTGATTCGTATAGTTTCAAGATTGGTGGTGTACAACTGTTTAAAATCTAGACTTAAAATATCCGCATTTTCATTTCGCCAACTGGTAAAGAGCATCACTTGCTCTCGATAGTACTCGTTTTCGTCTTGAGATTCTTTAAATTTTCGGTATTGGATAACCTTTGGCTTTGTACGACGCCTTACATATTGGTTACCCTTGAGCAACTTCCTATCCTCCGATCCAACTTTTGCCAATTCGTACCAAGCCGCAAAATTGGCCAAGCATACGTTCTCCAATTGGTTTGGGCGCACAACATAGCGATCGATAATGTTCAATTCATACACATCACGGCTATTGGAATCCAATTGTTTCAAATATTCCTGAGATTTTATCATTCTCGTTCGATCCTCCCGTCTGAAGGTTGGAATGAATATGGTGTCTTCAGACATTTTACTCATGGGTAATTCCAAAATGGACCAAGCGGCTTCTTGAGCGCTAATTTCTGCTGAATTGATAAACTGGTTTGCTACTGATATTAAACATTCTTTCAAACTATGTTTACCTTGGGCAGTAGCTTCGATGCAGTTACGGAGAATTTGGACAATCCTCGACCAGGTTTATTAACATAATCTACCAAATAGGCCACGACAGCATATTCATCCAATACAAACTGTATATCCATGTTGGCTTGCATCAAAGACAAAATTTTGGGGTTGTAAGAGTTAATTAATACCTCATCTACGGTTCTTTTGAGGACAACTGTCGGACGATTAATCCCAGAACGGAGGGCAAGCACATATTCCTCATAGGACATATTGAGCTGCTTCAAGAATTCTTTAAATGTGGCACCTCTCATGGACACGTCTTTTTGCTCCAACTGAGCCAAAAGCTCCCGGACCGTTTTGAATTTTTCAGGATCCCTCTGTTCATCCTCTAAAGCCAATGGAAGTAAAATGCGTGTTCGATCCATAGGGAAAAAGGGTATATTGAAACGACAATACTCATTATCTTGGCGTCGTGTTTTTTTCAGACAGGTAAAGGTATGCTTGTGTCTCTGGAGTCCAGAAAAAGAGTGTTCTTTAGAGCACGTTATTACAGTATCAATGAACGCTTCTACTTCAGAGGCATTGTTACCATCAAACCGTGGGCAGCCTTCAAGCCACAACAAAACGTGAAAATGTGGACTCCCTCGCTGTTGAAATTCAGTTCTCTGATAAAAGTGTTTGATTTCAAGTTTCCCAAAAGGACCTTCTGGGCAACTGAAGGTTTTCCACAATTCTTTCACTTTGTGCTCAAAGTATAGAGCACAGGTTACGGGATCATTACTTATGAGTTTATTTCGAGCCGTTGTGGTCATTGTTTCAAATTCAGGTTCAGTCAATATCCGATTTTCATGAATGTACACCAAATGTTTAATCAAATCAAACCAACGATTTTCAGCAGCAGAAAGGGTCATGAAAAGGGAGGGGAATCCAAATTGTCGGATTTGAGCACACACGCGACCTTTCTCTTGGGCCCAATGAGCCGGGCTATTTTTAATATTTTTCATAAATTTGAAAGCCAAATTCTTGTATTGTAAATTTTGTACATACGCTGGGTTTGTCAGGTTTCCTGCGGTTATGTGGTCCTCATCAAACACTTTGTGTCTGAGTTGAATGGATATACAGCTTAAAAGTTTTTGATGCAGTAGTTTCTGATGGCTATACAAAATCTTTTGGGGAGTGGTTCCCCGCCTATCATAACGACGTATTTCAGATTTGATTATTTCAGTGTAGGTGGGAGGTTTTGCTCGAGTAAACTGCCGTAATTCTCCACAATATATTTTGGGATAGGATAGTTCTTCTCCTACATCATCAAACACCAAAGAAATGGGCATTTTATTTTCACCAGGGGCTATAGCAAGTCCCATTTGAGTTGAAACATCTCCTTGAATGACTGTTTCCACTGGTGCCGGATTAGGACAATCTTCATCGTTGTCAAATGGATCATTTTCCCAATCAATGTCGTCCATCTCAATCTCTTCTTCCTCCTCCTCCTCCTCATTGTTCATCTCAACAACACAATTATTACCAGGGCCAAAAGTTTCCTTCTCAAACTTTTCATACCAATCCAAATCAAGGGACACATCTTGTGACTGATACAAGGGGGTTTTCATGAGAAAAGAAGCTGCTTCAAATACTCTTTTCGGGTTGATTACACGATACATGTAATCGCTTTTAAATTTCAGACGTCGCTTCAGTTTGACGTGGATTGTGGCCGTGTCATTAATGTTTTTCGGTAAGGTTGATACAGTTTGGTTCAAAGTGATGGGAACATTCACAATAGTTCCTTTAATGCCAAGCTGCCTATCATAACTACATTCTTTTATTTGCATGAAAGGAATCCGTAATGAGACCAAGCGTTCTTCCAAATCATTTAAAGCAGCAAGACAAGCTGGTTGCTTTGGATATTGGAACCCGTTGATACAGCTAGTGGTGGTACATTCCCCAATTTAATATAATGCATGCATGTGGAGCAGAACGTACCTTCATCCATATGTAAGGGAAAGATACTCTGAACTAAGGCACTAGTAATATTTTTTTTTTCTGAAGTCCCATCTTTGACTGATGAGATATGGAATGTTTGAACCACAACCGGTCACAACAAATGCATCGGTGAATGGGGCCGTCTGAAATAGCCTGTAAGAATTTTGATAGGGTTTTGTCCCATAAAACCTCTGATTCCGCATCCAAACGTAAACGCTTCCTATCAGAACCTATCTGGTCGTTTTGACGTTTACGAGCTCTACGTTCTCGTTGTAAAGCCATTTCACGCTCATATTTAACGGGGTCCGATCTGTATTTTTTTCTACAATCCTCACTCTTTCCAAGCGCACGATAAATGGTTTGACGTTTTTTATCAACTTCTCGCTTCTTTTGCTTAGCTTCAGGCTTCATTCTCCACTTTCTACGAGATTCTTTCCTTCTTTTCCTGGCTTCTTCAGCTGAAAGCTTAGGAAGACCCATATCTACCTTGTTTTATGTGTCTACCGATTCCATCAAAGTTCTCAAAACAACATCATGTTGTAACATGATAAAAAAAAATAAAAAAAATTTTTTTTTTATTTTATTTATTTATTTATTTTATTTTTTTTATTTTTTTAGAGAGATTGGTTGTAAACTTTATTTGCTTCTGAAATATATTTCAACTCTTTTTCATTTTGCATCCTATCCTTTCCTTCCATTCATTTTCATGATACTTACATCCATTCATGACGTCATGAATTAGAACACAAAAGGTTCCTTCTTAGTACAAGTTTTCAAAGATAGGCCCTCCAACGTTGGCACCTTCCTTCACCCAAAAAAGGGGGACCGAGTCGACTCTTGTGTCGACTCGGTCCCCCTTTTTTCGGTTCAGTTCAATAGGTAGAGTTTAATATTTCAATGTTCACTATGTACAGTTCAATGTTCCACATTTACTCCACTAAATCAGCCATTTGTTTCTGACATTCGGCCTGCAGCTTGTTGAAATGCTGTAGATAACGCGCAAACCGGTAAGATTTGACCATGGTGCACTCGGAAATGTCATAATTTTCGTGCACCTCATCGTGGAGGTGATCGGGTAGCGTATTGTCATGGAGATCCTGGAACTTTGGCAGCGTCTCCAAGCTGATGGTAAACAACCCCAGCTGCTCAAAGAGTTTGCGCTGGTCGGTTCCCTTGACCACGATGAGGCCTCGATTGCCTTGCGCCAGCTGACCAAATTTACCCCTGACGCAAAAGCTGAGGTATTCGAGGGGCACGGATCCAGGCAGGTGGCTTTTGAGACGCCGACGTTCGTTGATATACCGATTGACCCGGTCATCTTTCGAGGTCATCCTCACATTGGAATGATCCACGGTGATGCACATGACTTGTGGATCCTCCGAAATGCTGGCAATGGAGATTTCAATGGGGACAGGCTTACCCCCACGATGAAACACGTTGGAATGAGCAAAAAAGGCTAGATGAGACATGGTGCATGGGAGGAGAATGATTCTGCTGGCTAGAGGCTGGCCTTATATAGGCTCGAGGAGCGTGACGTCTACAGGCATCCCATATTCCAAGGCCTTGTGATGCGAGCGTTCCACGTGGGGTTCCAACGCCCGTTTCCAAGCTGGGGGCATGACCAGGCGCCAAGGAAGGTGGTCGTCTCGATGCATTTCCCAATCATCCAACCACGTTAATAGTCTCACGTACACCTCCGCTAGGCGCGTGCAGTTTGTGAGATTCAACGTATAGGCCTCCTTATTGTGAGGTTGATGGGCTTCCCAAACTCGGCGAGACGGGAACGACCCAGTTGAAAGAATCTCAACTCGACGCCTGGATCCCACGTCAAATCCAAATGACTGGTAAACACGACCACGGTCTTTCCAAACGACCGAGGCACGTGCACCCCAAAATTGGGTTCAAAGAGGATGGTGTAAGGATAGTCGTGCTCGTAATACGTGACTCGATCGGGCCAGCGACCCAAATTACCAAACACGATCGTCGTGCGATGTCGACACTGGTCCAATAAATGTTGGATCATTCTGACACAAAGAGAAAAAGACTTGCTTTTTTAAAAAATAATACTTTTTGTTGGACACGGGTCCAATAAAGGTTGTATCATTCGGACACAAAGAAGGAGACTTGTTTTTTAAAAAATAATACTTTTTGTTTGCAACGGGTCCAATAAATGTTGTATCATTCGGACACAAAGAAGGAGACGTGTTTTTTAAAAAATAATCATTTTTTTATTGATCATGATCATACTCTACAAGATAGATTCAGAGGTTGCATGGCTTTAAATCCAACAGAAGGTCGGATACAAGGGGAGAGTTTGGGCATTGACAAGTCCAGGGGCTCCATCGCCATATCGTGTTCAAAAGTCTCCAGGAAGGTGATGAGTTCATTGTTTTCATCAAAGAGCGAGGGCACCAGGTGGAGCACCGAGGGTTCGGGTCCAGAGAAGGACGTTAGGAGTTGGTCGAGCCAAGCAGCTTCGGGCTCTGGCACGGGATCTGGAGAGATGAGCTCAGGTTCTGGAATCTGCACAGGTGGTGGAGAGAGGAGCTCAGGTTCTGGAATCGGCTCAGGTTGTGGAATCTGCACAGGTGGCGGAGAGAGGAGCTGAGGTTCTGGAATCTGCACAGGTTGAGGATAGAGTAGCTCAGGTTGTGGAATCTGCACAGGCTGGGGATAGAGTAGCTCAGGTTGTGGAATCTGCACAGGCCCAGGTCTCTGGATGCATCCTCGTTTCTTGGAGGGGCGCGTCTCCTCCCCGATCGCTTCAGTCCAAGCACTGGGGTCGGAGGCGGTAGCTTGTAGGCGATTTGATCCAACGTTTTTTTTTTCGAAAATCTCCCAGGTGAAATCCCTTCTGAAGGAGCTGAGGGAGCAGGGATTCGGGGATCAGGTCCAGACCAAAAACGGTTTTTTGAACCGTCAACAGCAAATAGTGGGTTCCCGCCGGGATCGGATAGGCCGTGTGTGGCTCCAAGATGGTCCGATGGTAGAGCATTTGGTCGTAGGGCTCGAAACTCTTCTCGTTCACGTTGGGTCGGGCTCGACACTGGAGACTGGAAGGGGGCAGTTCGTAGAGCAGCAGGGGCACGTGCGTCGTTTGAATGAAATGCACTTCTCCGGGGTGCACCGTTCTCAACCCAAAGGTAAAGTCTTTTTTCACAAAAAACAGGTTGCCATAGATGTACACCATCCTCTTGTCGGTATTTTTGAGCAAACGATCTGGATTTTTCAAGAGGCTTTTGGACACTTTTTCCCACAGGATCGCGTTGGGTCGAAATTCGTTGACGTGCTTGGCTTCCAGCACGGCCCGCTTGAAATTGTCCATCAACGTCTTTTGGTGGTACCACGGATCTTGACGAAATAAGGTAAACACGCGTTTGGCGTGAGGCTCCTGGTAGAGGATGCCCGCTCGCACCTGGCCTTGTTGAGCGGCATATTCCAACGCATCGGGTTTCTCGGGCAGCGTCACGGGCACCACGGTGGAGGAGAGGTGCTCTGGGAAGGCATCCATGCTGCAAACTGACGAGAAGCGTCGACCCGCGTCCTCCTTTTATACGTTTTTCAGGCCGGATGCGAGTGAAAAATGGGGTTGAGAGGTTGGTGGAGAATGGCACACATGCCTTGCACGGCAATCCAACGATGACATTGCGTCTGGTGGCAAAAGGGACATTCGCCTCGTGCATGGGATTTCAAGAGCATGACGGGGATGCGTTTGAAAGGACTGAAAGCGCTCCATTTTTCTTGAATGTCTTTAAAGTCTTGCTTGGAACGAGAATCGGTCACACAGAGGGTGCCGACATTGAGATAATGTAAAGAGTTGAACACTTCATGCGCCCCGACGCGATCCGAAGCATACGAGACGACCCCGTTGGTGAGCGTGAAACCATGGTCTCGGAGACACAACACGGCCAGACCGTGCGTATGGAAAAAGACTTGAGCGTGGTGCTGGGGAAATCGATAAGCATAAGGAGGGCGTCGTCGAGACGAGGAGAAACGACGTCGTCGTCGAGGGTCTTGGGGAGAGTTTAGTTTTGGGGGCTCATGAGAAGACTCTGGGTGTGAAGGAGAAGCCATGGAGGGCAAAGGGGAACCAGGGGTGGATAACAGGCTCAACACATCGTCCGTGTCGGTCATGTTGAAAAAGAGAAGCTGCAAATTATGTGCTCTGAAATGTAATCTGCAAAGTGTTTGCTCTTAAATGTAATCTGCAAAGTGTTTGCTCTTAAACATTCTCTCTAAAAAAAAAAAAATTTTTTTTTTTAAGGATAAATTAATTTCTTGTCTAGCTAGAGTTGTTCTCTTCTAGTGCTGCGTGTATTACAACTCCGTGTTCTTTCAAAGTTTAAAAGCTTTCTACCACCCCCTCATTTCATTTACTCGTCTAGTGTAGTGTGCTTTGAAATTTTGTTTCTTTTCAATCTATCGTGTCCGACCATGTCTGTTGTTTCGGATGCATGTTATTGTGAACAAGATTGTTTAGTGTGTTCTCGGGGAGAAGAGCCCCCTCATGATTGTGTGATTCACGTTTTATTGGAATCGATGGTGTTTCAAGAACGAGTGATGCACGGTGAACCCACCGAAGCACGATTGAAACAAATTTTAGAGATTGGACAACACTATTTACCCCGGGCCATGCATTGGACGGACGAAAATAGTAAACGTTGGCAAAGGATGTATGACGTGATCCAGAGTGGGTTTCCCAAACCCTCTGTCGGAAGCGAATAAAGTTTAAAAGATTTGTCAGAAGCACATAAAATTTGAAATATCTTTTAGACGCAAACAAAGTTTGAAATATCTTTCAGAAGGAAAGTTTGAAATATTTGTCAGACGCACATAAAATTTGAAATATCTTTCAGAAGCAAAAATAAAGTTTAAAACATCTATCAGATGCAAATAAAGTTTACAACCAATCTCTCTAAAAAAAATAATAATTTTTTTTTAGAAAGATTGGAGAGTGTTTAAAAAGGTTGAGCCTTCCACTCGAGCTTTCATTTGGTTTGCTCTGTTGTCAACATTTCTTATTCTCTTCATGATGACCTCGTTCGATTCTCTCCTGGGTGAATTGGAAAAAAACATTCTCCCAGGTTTGCGAGACAACGTCTCACGCTGGTCGTCTTATAGACGACGCTTGCAACGTTTAGCGGGTATTGTGAAATTTCAACAACTCGCGACCCACTTTCCCATTCCCGTCCAGGTGGTCTTGAGCGAGCATGGATTCCATCTTTCCGATTGTGTCTATAGTGCAGATGCCTGCACGGAAGGACCCGACACTTGCCATTGTTTTAATGTCTTTGACGCCCCCGAACACTATTTTATCGTGAAACGCTTCAATCATGTCGTCGTACGGGACGGGTCTTTACACTCCCTCGAATGTTTGACACGAGCTCACTGTCAATGTTGGAGACAGGGCCCCGTGGATCCACTCCCTACTCTTTCTGCCACCTTGAAAGGTGCCCCTGCTTGGCTTCCGGCGGAAGGCTTCCGGAGATGATGCCATCCATTTTGAAAGAACGGACATGACCCTCACAGGATCTTCCTCCTGTCTAGCCAATCCAAAAGCACTTCCTGCGCGTCGCTCTTCTCTCAAAAGCACGATTCGGACGCCTTTTTGCCTCATACGAGACAATGGAGTCTGACAAAGCCTTTCAAATCTACCTGGCCGAATACCACGAGGCCCATTTGGCCGAGTACATTACTTTTATGATGCAGTTTCGAGCCCAGTTACAGACTCTCACTCCGTCCGACGTCATTGCTCTTTCCCCCGTGGACCTGGGAGACCTTTTACGGAAAGTGTTTCCCCATCCCGAGCCCATCGACGACCTGCCCACCTTCGAATGTCTCACCTCTTCTGAACCTTCCGAACTTTACAGTGATTACCTCGAACAGCAGGCGGCCCAAGGCAAGGGGGCCTTTCTGCAAGCTCTGTGGACGGTCTTGGCCCTTCCCAAATTGTATCGATTGGCGTACAAGGCCTGGAGGCGACATGGACCTCAACCGTTGGCCCCTTGGATTCTCTTGGCTCAAGCCGTCTTGGATGGCTGTTTTGCACTCAAATGGCCCGAAAGCGTCTTCCAAATACCCGAGACGTGTTCCATCTGTCTGAGTCCGATGCATTGGCCAGAAAAGACACATTGTGGCCATGTATTTCACATGCGGTGTTTACTGCAACACCTGGAGGTGAGGAATACCTGTCCTCTCTGCAGGGCGCCCAACCCCATACGAGCAGCCTCGTAGAGGAGGGGGACAGGGATTCCCCAGAAAAATGGGAGATGGATGACTGGAAAGGAGCATAGCTCGGGACCAGTCATTCATCTCCCATTTTTTTGGGCTACTCTCAGAGTCAAGGTTGGAAACGACCCGAAAAAAAACTCTGACACAATTTTTAGAACATTGTGCAAGATGTAAGACCAATAAAATGTGAAAGATGAAAAGCAAATCATGGTGACATTCCATATATTATACAAATTTATGGTTTGGAACAGCCATGGGAGAATGTTTGCTGGAAAGGAGCATAGCTCGGGACCAGGAATCATTCTTCCATTTGGGGGGTTTGGAAACGACAAGAAAAAAAAACTCTGACACATTGATTCAGACTGTGGCTGGAACATTGTGTGTAAGATTCACAATGGAAGGTTGACACATTTTTTGAGACTGTGCCTAATAAAATATCGCAGAAGCCAAAAAAAGAATGTGAGGCAAGTTTAAAATATCTTTCAGGAGCAAATAATATTGACAACCAAACTCTCAGCAGATTGAAGAGCTCAAAAGATTCAAAACATACTACCTCTGTAAAAAAAAATATATATATATATATATATATATATATTTAGAGAAGCTTACATGATTTAGTTTCAAAGGTTTGCTAGTAAACTCGAAAGTTGAGAGATGGCTGAACGAGGTCGAACCAACCTTTTTACATTATTGTTTTTCCAACGCCATGTATTGGAAGAGATTCTGTCCACTCTTTTTCTTTGCAACAAATCTTTCAATATTTTATTTTCAACTGACATGTTTTGTACTTTAGCGTTCAACTCATTTTCTTTAGTTTTCACCACGTCAAGTTCCTTTTTCAACATGTCGTTTTCCCTTTTACAACACGTCGTTTTCCCTTTGAATCAAATCTCTTTCCCTTTCCAAGAGGTCGTTTCTCGCTTTCATCTCGTTGAGCTTTGGGTCGTTTTTCGCTCGCATTTCATTCATCTTTGACCTTAATATCAGCTTGTGGTCCATGGCACATGCTTGTTTTGTTTTTCATTCATCATATTTTGCTGTTTACGAGGCAACACATATACTTCGTCTCTCATGCGTTGAAAGGAATACTCGGCTCCCTCCTCGACATACACTATTTTATTATCGTATAGATTCAAATGCAGAGGTGTGCATTCCTCCGTTTCCTCGTAGCGCGGATACAAGGGAATCACACAATTTAAACATTTCCAGCCCGTCACATGGATTGGTACCCCCATCTTACATTATACCATGGGTCCCGTACACACTTGGCAGCCCAACTGGATACATTTTTATTTCCAAGTGGCTCCCACAGTAATTTTTCTATTCCCCCTGGAAAGAGGGTACAGAGAAACGCAATACTATACGGGTGCAAGGGTCGATTGATGTGAAAATGAGACACATGTTGCTTAAATTGTGAGGACCCTTGTCACACGACGATTTGGGTTGACTCACGTAGACGATGGTTCGCACCAGATGAGACACGCCAAGATGGCAACGTCGTGAGATGGCTCGCCTCCAATGTTCTAACAACACCCCTATTGGAATGATTCTCTGTCTTTTCTCGACATGCCAACGTTGTAATGCCTACACTTCATAGGTCGCTGCTTTCCCCCAGCTTGACTTGTCTCATTTTCATTTACCCTCCCTGACCTACCTCCATTACATGGGTCGTTGCACAGCGTGACAAGTCTCCATTTCATTTGTGGCGCACCCCCTCCATTTTCATCCTTCGTCTAGGATGAAACTTTTTTTTCTCGCGCCCCATCCAACATATTTTTTTCAGAGGAATTTGAAAAAAATTTTCGATCAACACACCCTAAGGGACACGATTCTGACCAAAAGAGCCCTTTCCAAAAAGGTCGTTTTCCATTTTCAATCATTTTTGGAAAGGGTCACGGTGCTCGACTATTTTTTCGACCGACTGTATCAGCCACTAAATTTTGCGTACCTGGGCGATGTTCCCACTCTACATTAAATTTCGCCAACTTTTGTTTTTGCCCAGCATTTAACTTAGTCTTTAATAAATCTATCCGTACCGGTTCGTCCGAAATTGCCTAATTTCTCAATTTGTGAGTCCGGAATGATTAACGATTTTGTAACAAAATCAAAAGTAATCTTTGCATGCGACATAAAATAAATACCTAGGATGCAGGGATATTGCATCTCAGCAATCACATGAAATTTCCACAACTTCGGAAATTCCCTTATTTTAATTCTTAACTCAACTGTGCCTAAATTTCTGCATTGTGACCCTTGAGCTGTAACTACTTCAGCTAACGATTTTTTAATAGGACAAAAAGAAAAATATGATCGGTATTTTTTTTCTGAAATAAATGACTTTTCCGCACCTGTATCCCAGAGCGCTTTTATAAATGTATCACGCAATAGAATCGGTTCATACGGAAGATCAACTGGTGATAATCGTAATGAATTAAGTTTAATTCTATTAGGAGGATTTGACTTAACTAGCGATCGTTTACCTCCCGCAACACGATCGCTTAGAAGTTTAAATTGGCATTTTTTGGCCTTTCGCTGTTGCAATCAACACACCTCCAATTCTTGCCTTGCTGAATCATCACTAGGACCTTTCCTAACCACCATCCTACGGTTCTGATAAAGGTCTGTTCGCTGATTTGGTTGATTGTAGCGATTTCCTCCCTCGAATCCTTGATTTTGATAATTATGACGAGAAAAATTATTTGCAACCCTGCCTAGTCCTCTTTGATCATTTTGACTATTTCCGACCCCTGTATCTCTCCAATTTCTATTATTCCTTCTTTCCTCAGGATTCCTCCTCATATCCCAACCTCGTCTAACAAAATTATTACTCGAACCCTGGTTTTCCCTGCAGCTATGACGCTCCTCGTATCGGTCTACCAACTCTACCAACTGAGCTTTCGTTATGGGGTTTCGAACTTCTAAATAATCCATTATTTGGGGTTCTAGTCGCATTACTATGTGATCGACAAATTTTATCTCATCATAATTCAAATCTAAAGCCTTATGGATTTTTAATAGCTGAAAAATAAAGTCTGACGGGGCTTGACCTCTCCGTTGTTTCGATGAAAAAAACTGAGCCTCTAACTCTGATTTATTCCGTATTACAGGAAAACTATCTGACAATTTCTTTTTAAGCGTTGCAAATGCAGTCGCTTCTTCATTTACACACTCGAACCCGATCACCTCAAACCAGTCTAACGCTCTCCCAATTAAATGACCTTTTAAATATGCACATGCTAGATTCGCCGGTATTTCATAGTAGGCTATGTTGTCGTCTAAATTAGAAATAAACTCAGACACATTTTCTTTACCCGAAAAAAATAATTCCGGCAAAACTCTAAATCCTGCACTTGCTCTTAATTCCGGTATTTCGGTTGGGCGCCAGTGTCGTAGTCTATCACTACCCCTATGATTATTAACTCCCCTTCGCGTATTATCTAAATCTGGGTATGTTGGATTCATGATTAATGACTACTTATTTAATAAATCAATCTTATTTATTGACCTTTCTTAATAGAGAAATACACAAATATTATTCAAACTTTAAGATCAACAAAGTACAGTGGAGTGCGAGAAGAATCTGATTATGAACGACGGAATCCTAACTGAATCCACGGAGAATAACACATACAATCAAACTACGCATTTATATCTAATTTATGAAAACAACTGACCTGATACGTTTTCTTAAGGCAGGCTCTTCTATATCTGTATTGCTTTAAGGAGCGGCTTCAATCTTAGCTATCTTTCCGTTCCGTCTCGAACTAGCTTTATGTATACTTTTTAGTAAACTCTTCTCCCGACGAATATATTTCCACTAGCAAAACTACTCTCTCAATTCCTCTTAATCAACCTCTTCTCTTCATTTCATTTCTCCCTTTTATATCTTTTTCGAACTAGCTAAACCCGAAATAATCTTGTTTACATCAGTCACACTTTTGGCTCTCGGCGGAGATTGGTTGAAATAAATAAAATATTTAAAGATTCGAGAGAAGGTTAGTGAAACGCGTAAGCACCCGTCACAACCCCCCTCCGAGAAAAAAAGCATGACTTATTGAAGCTCTAAACGACCTGAAAGAACTCGCTTAATTTACCTAACGTCTGAAAAACACTGAACCTGCACAAAATTTTAACTAACTCTAGAATGTCTAAAAATACTGAACTTGTAGAAAGTTTTAACTCACGAACTTTAGAATGCCTGAAAACACTGAATTTGCAGAAAATTTTAACTCTCTAAGTTAGAAAATTTAATTAAACTAGCACACAGAAATGACTACTCAAAGGGGTACTCCACTCTAATTTATTGATCTTGTACAATATATCCCTACAGTGCATCCCATTCGGGCGAAGATCAGGGGAAAACCTTTCAAGGAAAAAACCCTGATCATGCACTTTACTTAAGTGCTAATAAATATAAAATTTTACATTAATATCTTCTCACGACATCAAAGTTTTCATCGCATCACTATGTTCAGGGACTGCTGCCCTGAAAGGAAACCTTGTCAATTTTTTTCTAAAACATGACATTAAATGCACAGAACTTTTATACAACTTCCTTATTGCCATAAAATATGGTATACATTATATTATATATATATATATAGTTTCATAACAAAATAACCTTTGTCTGGTTTCATTTTCAAAAAATTCCCAATCAATCGCGCTGCGCTGTTAATGTTTTTTGTTAGTATTCCTAATTACGCCGCGCCCAGAAACCAGACACTACTTATACATCTTAATAATTACACACAAAAATATATACATTTTTTACATAGAATATATTTCAGCAAACAATACAAGTAATCTCACATATAAAGCCTCGTCTTAAATGTGTAGCAAAACAATTGCAATTCAACAAGTGTTTTTCCACAATTTGCAAAAAAATTAAATACAAAAGCTTTTTCAACCGATATGAAAATACACACAACGCAGCAACTTTTGTAGGTCAATTTTACAAAAAAATAGACTAGCTCACATGGAAAATATTCCGAACTGTCTGTCAGAGGAAAAATAAACAAATTAGAATTATACAACCTGGCTAGTCTTTAGATCCAATCTGCATAGGCTTTGTCTCCAACCATGGCCTCTGTGCTGGATGACCTTGTCCTAGGGTTGTCCTCTCTGCGCTCCCACCTTCTGGTCTCCTCTTCCATTGAGTCCTTTGAAGTTGATATGCTCCTGCTGAGGCGTTCTTTTGGGTTGTCAGATTTGGAACTTGGCTGTTGTCCACTCGACGTCGGCTCCGAAGGTTGTATGGACAGCTCCTTTCCTGATGAGGTCTGTTGTATTTGAATCTGTGGGATGGTCCTGGAATTGCTCTTTCAGAATTATTTTCTTCCACCTTTCTATACCGCTTTCTGGAGGGACGAGACGGCATTGACGAGGTCAACTTTCTCTTGTCTCGGGATACCTGGGCCTCTGGTCTCTTCTTCTTTTGTATATTATCTATCCAAGAGTCTGGTCTTCCTCTTTTCTCTTTCTCAGTCCAATACGGTTTTTTCTTCCTGAAATTATACACATCACCCCCCGAAGAAACAGCAGACTCCGTTCGCCCACGTTTTTTTCTTCTCACCTCCACTCCATCGCGTCTATTCGCAACTATATCTCTACTACCTTCTAAATTTCTTGATTTCGATCCTCTACGACAACCCCCATCACTCTCCGATTGCACCAATCTCGACTGCCCATCATCCGACCTGACTGATGCCACTGCACCATGATCACTACTACTGGCACTTTCCGACTCGGCAACACTGTCTTCTCTTTGATGGTAAATTCTCACCTGATCCACATTAACAGTTATTCTTTTACCAATTTTAATATTACTAAATTATTATTATTTTTTACACTCAGAACTTTATATGGGCCCTCAAACTTTGGCATAAATTTACCCACTATTTTCTTACTTGCCGAACTTAACGGGTGAGTTTGAACTAATACTAGATCATCAACTTTCACATTACTTTCACGCCTCTTTTTATTATAATATTTCGCCCACTTCTCGTGCTGGCGCTTTGTATGAATTCTAGCCTCCTCAAACAACCTTTCTATGTTCCCACAAACTAAATCTGATCCATCAGTTACCATTACTAATTTTTGAAAAGGGGTGATTAAATTTCGACCTAAAAATAATTCCGCCGGTGTTTTACCCGTTGTCTCATGTACTGCTGTCCTAATAGCGTATCCGAACTCTTGCAGAAATTGGTCCCAGTTAGTGTGATTATCCGCGACAAAACTCGAAATCATTTTTAAAAGAGTACGATTAACTCTTTCTGTTTGATTAGTTTGTGGACGATATACCACAGTTTTAACGTGTTTTATGTTCAACCTGCGACATACTTGCTCAAAAACTTCGGATATCATTTGGGGCCGTTGTCGGTGACTAACTTAACAGGAGCTCCATAACGCGAAATATAATTCTCAAATAATGCATTGGCAATTGCTTTAGCCGAAGCTTGCCTTAAGGGAACTATTTCAACCCATTTAGAAAAATTAACTGTAATTATTAAAATAAATCTATAGCGTTCTGGTCTAGTTGCGGAGCCTAACAAATCTAAAGATACGATTTCATTCGGAAAATTCGTTACTATCGGAATTAATTGACCAGCTGGTAATCCGTTTTTATATTTGAATTTTTGGCATTGGTCGCAGGTTGCTACATATTTATAAATGTATTTCCTCATATACGGGAAATAACACGCGTCTTTTAATTTTAAGTAGGTTTTCTTTTTGCCTAAATGGCCTGCCATCGGCGAGTCATGGAATTCTCGCATAACATCTTTACGCAATGTTTTAGGTATAAATACCCTTAATTCACCTAGTGTGGTTGTATATTTTGCATAATACAGCAATCCGTTGATGATTTTAAAGTCTCGGGACCAATTTCTACAGATTGACTCATTAATGGAACTATCGTCTGGATTTTCTAGATACCGTAAGATATGACTTAACTCTGGATCATTTCTCTGTTCCTCTCTCAACTGTTCTTTAGACGATAATACTAACGATCTAATCACCGCACAAGACACCTTTGGTTCTTCATTACTTTCAAACGGGTTCCTAGACAACATATCAGCCACTAAATTTTGCGTACCTGGGCGATGTTCCCATTTTACATTAAAATTCGCCAACTTTTGTTTTTGCCCTGTATTTAACTTAGTCTTTAATAAATCTATCCTTACCGGTTCGTCCGAAATTGCCAATTTCTCAATTTGCGAATCCGGAATGATTAACGATTTTTTAACAAAATCAAAACTGATCCTTGCATGTGACATAAAATCAATACCTATGATGCATGGATCTTGCATCTCAGCAATCACATGAAATTTCCACAACTTCGAAAATTCTCTTATTTTAATTCTTAACTCAACTGTGCCTAAATTTCTGCATTGTGACCCTTGAGCCGTAACTACTTCAGCTAACGATTTCTTAATAGGACAAAAAGAAAAATATGATCGGTATGTTTTTTCTGAAATAAATGACTTTTCCGCACCTGTATCCCAGAGCGCTTTTAGAAACGTATCATACAAAAGAATCGGTACATACGGAATATCAACTGGTGATAATCGTAATGAATTAAGTTTGATTCTATTAGGAGGATTTGACTTAACTAGCGATCGTTTACCTCCCGCAACACGATCGCTTAGAAGTTTAAATTGGCATTTCTTTGCCTTTCGCTGTTGCAATCAACACGCCTCCAATTCTGCTTTGCTGAATCATCATTAGTACACTTCCTAACCACCATCCTACGGTTCTGATACCGGTCTGTTCGCTGATTTGGCTGATTGTAGCGATTTCCTCCCTCGAATCCTTGATTTTGATAATTATGACGAGAAAAATTATTTGCACCCCTGCCTAGTCCTCTTTGATCATTTTGACTATTTCCGACCCCAGTATCTCTCCAATTTCTATTATTCCTTCTCTCCTCAGGATTCCTACTCATATCCCAAGCTCGTCTAGCAAAATTATTACTCGAACCCTGGTTTTCCCTGCAACTCTACCAACTGAGCTTTCGTTGTGGGGTTTCGAACTTCTAAATAATCCATAATTTGGGATTCTAGTCGCATTACTATGTGATTGACCAATTTTATCTCATCATAATTCAAATCTAAAGCCTTATGAATTTTTAATAGCTGAAAAATAAAGTCTAACGGGGCTTGACCTCTCCGTTGTTTCAATGAAAAAAACTGAGCCTCTAGCTCTGATTTATTCCGTACTACAGGAAAACTATCTGACAATTTCTTTTTAAGCGTTGCAAATGCAGTCGCTTCTTCATTTACACACTCGAACCCAATAACGTCAAACCAGTCTAACGCTCTCCCAATTAAATGACCCTTTATATATGCACATGCTAGATTCGCCGGTATTTCATAGTAGGCTATGTTGTTGTCTATATTAGAAATAAACTCAGACACATTTTCTTTACCCGAAAAAAATAATTCCGGCAAAACTCTAATTCCTGCACTTGCTCTTAATTCCGTTTTTTCGGTTGGGCGCCAGTGTCGTAGCCTTTCACTACCCCTATGATTATTAACTCCCCTTTGTGTATTATCTAAATCTGGGTATGTTGGATTCATGATTAATGACTACTTATTTAATAAATCAATCTTATTTATTGACCTTTCTTAATAGAGAAATACACAAATATTATTCAAACTTTAAGATCAACAAAGTACAGTGGAGTGCGAGAAGAATCTGATTATGAACGACGGAATCCTAACTGAATCCACGGAGAATAACGCATACAATCAAACTACGCATTTATATCTAATTTATGAAAACAACTGACCTGATACCTTTTCTTAAGGCAGGTTCTTCTTTATCTGGATTGCTTTAAGGAGTGGCTTCAATCTTAGCTATCTTTCCGTTCCGTCTCGAACTGGCTTTATGTATACCTTTTAGTAAACTCTTCTCCCGACGAATATACTTCCACTAGCAAAACTACTCTCTCAATTCCCTCTTAATCAACCTCGTTCTCTTCATTTCATTTCTCCCTTTTATATCTTTTTCGAACTCGCTAAACCCGAAATTATCTCGTTTGCATAAGTCACACTTTTGGCTCTCGGCGGAGATTGGTTGAAACAAATAAAATATTTAAAGATTCGAGAGAAAGTTAGTGAAACGCGTAAGTTCCCGTCACACAGTGGCATAGTTGTGGCCAGTCTGTATTAAAATTCTATGTTTTCTTTTCTTGATACTAGTTTCCGACATTGTACCCCTCTTTTAAAATATGACAAATTTCTTAGACAGGGGAGTGTAAACGTATTCAATGCAGTGTGCAGAGAACATGTGTGAACCGATAAATATGAAATTAACGCGTGAGGACTTAATTTGCTCATTACTGTGTCCCGTGCCATTGCGGGGCATGACTTCAATGTGGAACAAGCGTGGGATGGGGCATCATGTCTCAATAGCCGGTCCCATGGTATCGCAGGAAGTACTAATCATAAACATTTATTCTCCCCTTCAGTCGGCGTATAGGGAAAAATTCATTTATAAGGCCGACATCGCAGTGATCCAATGCCATCGTGCGTTTCCAAAGAAGGTACATGTGTCCTCTATACATCTATCGAATCATTTCCGAAAGTAATCACGGTCGAATCGATTGGGAAAAGACAATTCTCTAATCAAACTGGCGTTAGTGTTCCAAAACAAAATTTGTTTCAGAATTTGCGTCTTAGGACTTAGTGCAGGTGGTCACCTAAAAATGTCTTGGCGGTCCACCGGTCGATCGCGATCAACTTAATGTCCATTCCTAATATAGAGAGATGTTAAATCTATTTTGATTAACATCCGCAAAAGTCAGCAAAATTGCAACGATCAAGGCATTGAATGAGTCTTTAATCAGCTTTCCTGTAAAATAAACACTTAAAATTTGGATAAAGAGCACTTCAGATATGTAAAGAAGCATTATTTACTAAAATAGTTTATCATTTGATAAACCGTGAACTCTCTGTTATCAAGAAATTCGACGAATTTAATTTATAAACACATCAATAAATTAAAATATCAGATTACACACTTATAAACACTACTTGCCTTTTTTTTTATCACTATCTGCACTCACTATGCAATCACTATCTCAGAAGCAATCACGGAAATAAATCCTGGAAAAACTCAGCAATGTGTTTGTTGAGAAATGTTCCGTTGAAAAATTTATGTTTTCTTTAATTAATTGAAACTCTAAATTTAGAATTATTGACTTCTTGTTAAACAGTGATCTTAAAAAGATAGTTGTACAGAGTGAAATGCGTTTAACACGAAAACACTTAAGACGAAACATCGGTTGTCACGAAATAATTCAGCAGTCGTCCCAAACTACTATGTATTTTCATGTATTTTTTCTTTTAACACGAAACGAAAATCTCTTAACACGAAAAGGAAATATGGAAAAATAACAGATTTAAGAGGGGTGTGAAATGAAAAAGAGGGGGTTTCACATGTTTCGTAGAAAAGAAGCTAACATGGCTTTGAAATACCCTTGGAATAGACTGTGACATAAGCCAATTTTGTTTTTCTAAGCTACTTTCATCCTCTATCTCTACAAACGCGACACAAAAACATTTCATTTATCAACAGTTGGCTTTAAAATTCGGTGACGAGTACATCGCAGTGAGAGTAAAAATCAGTGAGTTTGGTTAGCATTATTTTTCCTATTTTAGAAGAATATTTTTTGCAAACACAATGGCAAAAAGCTGAGAGGGACAGCAAACTTCTATTGCGCTTAAAATGAAGATGGGACTTCTTAAACTGTTCATTAAAAACAAAAGACGAAAACGGAAATCTGTCAAGATTTTGGAATTGCTAACACAACTTTATCAACAATAATTAAAAAAGAGAGCAAATTATATAAATATTTGAACGCGGATTTTATTAAATACATGCATATACACATATCTATGTAAATAAAATGTACTCTGATAAACTCTTTTAATTTTGTTAAACATATATATATATTGCAAATTCCTTTAACACAAAAAAAATTGTTTAATTTCCATTAGTTTCGTGTTAAACGATTTTTACTGTATTTGGTTAAGATTAGTTCATCGGCTCACTAGAATATAAGCAGTATCGGACCCCCAACGAGCAAGGTCGAATAAATGATGTCTTCTTACAAATTCTTCGTAGAAAAGATATATTTCGTAACCCTTTAGAAGTTGTTTTTTTTCCGGAAAGGAATTTTTTAGACGATATTTTTATTTTGATTAGGATTTTTGTCTTCGCATTAATTTAACAATGTGACGAGCAACAATGTAATTGATTATTGAATTCAATATTGACCATCAGAGTCACTTTTACTTATAAGACAATCTAATTTGCAAGGATAATATTTGATAAGTTTTTCATAAAATAAATAGCTTTTATTTTTGAAGTTGTTACTATGATTACCGAAAATGTGTGTTTTTAGTACTTTAGTTTGCCGGCTGGGTAGCGTAGTTGGTTTGGCGCTGGCCTAGTACACTCAGTTTGCGGGTTCGACCCCGGTGCAAGCCGATGAATTTTCATGATGCAAAAAAATAAACAGCGTCCATGTCGTATGATTATGCGGCATGTAAAACATCTCTTGAGCTCCTGTTTAGCTTCAGTACTCTCGGTAAATTTGAGTTCAGGTGCCTCCCTCTGGGGAGGCAACTGGGAATTAAAATTACTTACGGTGATTAGTATACTACCTATATGGTGCCGCACCAAAAAGAGATATCAGCTCCCGGGGAATGTACTAGGTCTGCAATGGTAATATTCTTCATGTTAAAGCAAATAACAATTATTGGAGTTACAGAAAGCCCTTGTTAAGACCCTGAGTATCTTCATGAATACTTTAAAAGACAACGTTTAATCAGAACTGTCAAAAAAAATCATAATGAAAGTGAAACCCGTAAATTATAAAAAGCTTTTTCCGACATAATGTATATATATTACGTTACTGCACTTGTTTCGGGGGCAAAAAAAATCATTCAAGTCATTTTTACGTTCTCATATCAAAAGTTTTGCCACCTGAAAATTTTTGTAGAGAACGTAACAAAAAAATACTAAAATGTTAGATTAAATTAACCCCCCCCCCAAGCAAGCTGTAAAAAGCTTTCGGCGAGTTACTAAACTTGTATAAAATATGTTTATTACTATACTTGTAAATTTTATATCAATATCAGTTTTCTAAGTATTTGAGCCGGTTCAACTTTCTTATTCCAATGTTTCTTAGGCTTAACTTTGTTGTAGATAACGCATTTCTCGCCCTTAATGACGCGATTCGCTTAAAAACTAGATCATTTTCTTGACGTTCGAGGAACATTTCACAGAAGTTTTACCATGGAACATATTTATTCTTAAAAGAACGTGGGAAACCCATATGTCAAGATTTGAAATTGAACCGAAGTGTTTCACGTGACCATGAACGATAGAATTTGATCAAATTAATCTCTCACCAAAATCGGGAATTGTCATTTGTCAGTTAGTATCAATCAGTACCTTTGTTTTGCCTTTATCAGCTACATTTAGCTTTCAAAACGTGGAGAATATTCAACATTAAAATTGACGGAACGAAATTTTGAAAACCAATTTTGGCACTGGTTTTCTCTCTGTCGTGTTTTCCATGCACATCAAATAATTCTTTTTCTCCCTTGAACAGTATTAAAACAAAACAAAATTAAGTCTTTTGTGGCGGAAAAAGAAATTTTTTTCAGAACCCACACACAGTCCAGTAATTTTAAAGCGCCCTTACACCTGAAAGATAAAACAGCGTTAACTAAAATCTAAGGAGTGACCAACCCGCGGCCTGCCTTGAACAATTTTGCGGGCCACGAGATTCATTATAACTTTACAAAATAATCGTATTTTGTACAATTAAAAGCTTGGGCGCCAAATTATAAGGGGGGAGGGACCCATTGTAATAAAGGGACACGCGGGGAAGGGGTTCTTAACTAAGTCCACTAGTTGATTAAAACACGTTTTTTGACAAAAACAAACATTTATATAACTAGATCACCAACATTTCGATTAGAATTGAAAGAGATCGGAGCGCATGCTCGTACGTCCTTACAGTTCGGAAGCCTGGCCATCACTGGATTGTTCTACCCGTCAGAAGGAGTGAAATTCTTTCTACTGTTTATATGGGAGGACTCTTAACAATGGGTGGTTACAATCTTCCCCTATGGATCTGACGACGTCCCAGCGAGGAGGCAGAGAGAGAGAGAGAGAATTAGCTCTATATATAAGAGCTAGTAATAGTAGCTCTTGTTGAGAGATGGATGGTTCTACTGGAAATGACTGTTGAAGCATTTGACGGGCTTGAATATGTTTATTTTGTGTTGATGTGGACGTAACTTTTCGAGGTCGATGCTTCTTCTGAGACCAGGGTGGTCTATACACTTTCGCTATGACAGGAATTTTTTTGATTGCCAGGGCGGTTCTTCTTCTAAGACCCCAGCGTGGTCTATACACTTTTCCAATGACAAGAATTTTCGATTGCCAGGGCGGCGCTACTTCCAAGACCAGGGTGATCTATACACTTCTCTTATGAGGGGAATTTTTGATTGCCAGTGCGGCGCTTCTTCTAAGACCAGGGTGTGGTCTATACAGTTTTCCTGTGACAGGAATTTTCGATTGCCGGGGCGAACTTCTTACATGACCAGGGTGGTCCATACTTTTTCTATAGGTGTCGTTACTATTGGATTGGGGTGATCAATAAATGGTGTCCCCCCCCTGGTTGGAAACATGCTTCAAATTTTTTCCGCATAGAACTTATTACAAATCTATACTTTGAATTTTAAATTTTACTTATAAACAAACCACAATAAAATTTGACAAAATATTAGCAATAAAATTATTGTCCAGCATTATGCCACATAAAAACAATATCTTAAAATATGAAATTCGAAAAATTTCATGATTCACAAAAACGAAAAGTGAAAATATTTTCGTTCTTATCACTTTCAATACAAAACAAAGTAAAAATACTTTCAAAACTTTTAGCCAAAATAAAAAAATCATCAAAATGATCTGAAAACACATTTGAAATATGTGATACCTCAAGTAAAAAAAAAAAAAAGAATTATACACTCATAAATAAAATTTTTACTTAACAAAAACAATATTTCGTAATAGTATTCAAAAGAAGAAAAAAATACAAGTTATTAACTTGTACCAAAAAGTATTCTCATGATACTCAAGGCTTTTAATCGTGCGGAGGAAGTAACATCTTATTTTTCAATGAGTCATAAATATTATGTAACTGACAGAGAGAAAAATTAAGACTTATCTCTTAATGAGTAATGTGCACATTTTATACCAAAATTTATACACATAAAATGAATATTATTGAAAATAACATACAACAAAACAAAAAGAAGTTTTATGGCATTACTGCTTTCGAACATAAATTGTAATACAGCAGACATTTTTAAAACATGGAATGTAATTTAAAATGCTTATATTAAACTAGTGTTTAGCAAATTACATTTCTGAAAAAAAGAAAAAGATTTCTTAATTTAATGATAGCAGTTTGCATATAATTAGAACAAATGTTTTCTACAAATGGACAAAAATGTTTTCTAATGCAGAGCAATGAGCGAAACAATTCCTTAGAATATTAAATCCAATTTGTATTTGGGCATGCAATAATGAGTATCTTGTTATAAGGTATCATACTTTAAAGAAAATTCGAGGTAAAAAGCTTTACCTGTTCTACGGGTAAGAACTGAATATTAGCGGCTGACCTGAAAATTAATACCGAGCAATGGCCAAGCTTCTGTAACAAAAAACACGTTGGGCGTCAAATTATAAAGTTTGGTCACCAAATTATAAAGGGGAGACCCATTGTAATAAAGAGACACGCGGGAAAGGGGTTCTTAACTAAGCCCACTGTTAAGGCCCATGTAAACGTCTACTTGGCATGTTGGCGCCATAGCGTGGCGATGTTTACTTGTAAGCAAATAAGGGTGACACTTAGGGTTGCCACAGCCTCGTGTTTTGTTGAGTTGGAATGCTTCTGTCCAACTGGCCTGTTCCTTCCAAAGACTTCATGTTGGAAGTCGCATAAATAAAAAGAAATTGATTTTAAAAACCTTTGGATTCTTATAAAATTATAATCACTACAGTCCACTAA